>WTSP01027218.1:0-124044 GCA_025331215.1 Actenoides lindsayi | reverse complement strand
AAAAAAAAAAAAAAAAGAAAAAAAAAAGAGAGATAAAAAAATACTCCACCTAAAATACAAACTCATAATCATTATCTTTACTGGCTGTTTGGATGGAGCCTCCTGGTAGTACATTTATTAATGAACATGAAACGTACCTTTGAGAGCACAGACGCTACATTGATTTCGGCTCGCAAATCCTCAGCAAACTCAAACTCCAGCAAGTCCCCCAGGATTCACATCCTGGGCAAACTCCAGCTCCCAGGACAAAAAAAGCATTGAAATGTGTAAATTCCTTCTTCACATCATCTGCATTCTTGGTCCAGGTTCTACCTGGACCCTCAAATATGTAAGGCTATATTTAACCCATTAACAGGCACCCTTATTTCACTCGGGTGGTTTGTATGACTGTGTGTACACGTGGGCATTTACGGTTAGCAGCTGTGGAACAATTTTTGAAGTCATGATAAGTTTTATTGCTTAGATTTTCTGTACATGAAAAACCCTGTATGCAACGAACAAAACTGAGCAGCCCCTGGTCAGTTTAAGAACCAAACTTCGGAGAGTTAGAACATGTCTGTATGTTAACTTTTCTTTCTGTTTACATAAGTTTTTTGTTTAACATGTATTTGAAAGGTGATGGTGTGCACACAAACGTAACTCGCTCTGTAAGTTGCAATTAGTATATTTGGATTTACTTTGGAAGAAGTTTTGTACCACCTCGAGCCACACAGCAGTCCCCATCAAGGAGAGCCTTGTGCTAATCCCAGCAGCCAGAGCAGTGGTTCCCCAGTGAGATACACCCATGCATGCAGGAGCTGTTCAGATAATTAGAAAAGACAAAGTTTTACACCAGAAAGACAGAGGACACTGCTGACCTCCAGAATGTGCTATAAGAGCCTCCTGCTTCTCTAGGCTTCTGAAAAGGAAGAGGGACCCCAATGGGTCAGTAGACAAGGAGGGGGTATGGCACATTCTGCTCTCACCAGGGAGGGGTATTTGTGGAGTATGGGACAAAGTCTCCTTTGTTTGATCCCGTCATCTAAATTCTGGTTTGCAAAATCTGTCACATTCATAGTGGTTATTAAGCTTCCAAGGTGGTCTCCAGGTAAAGACACTGGGAAAGCTTAAGAGTTATTTTTCTAAGCTGCCTTGAAACTCAGAAAGGTACACCTGACTTGCAAAGTTTTAGGAAGCAACTGTAAAAATTAGATGTAGAGTCATTCATTAAAAAAATTAAGGCAATTTAAAAATTAATTCTTTTTATATCTTTAAAGTCTCAACTCTAGCTCAGCCCATAGCAGGAGAGACCATGTACATTGGTTTGGGTTTATGGACCACGTTCAACGGGAGTCCTAGACAGTGGAGAATATGGGACTGAATCAGTATAACTGAGGAAACCATAAATCTTTAGCGCCTTAGACTTTCCCAAGAGAACGTGAGAGAAGAAGAAATTTGTCTTTAGCTGTCAGTGTAAATTTTTCATTCAAATGCTGTAAGGCTTTTTTAAGATGAAAAGTAAACTGCTTATGCAGCACTTTTAGCAGAGCTGCACAAGAGAATCACAAAATCCCTCCACAGACTGTGGTCCTCCAGCAAATACAAATGACGCTGCAGCTTTCCTCATTGAAAATAGGATAAGAGCAAATACGCTGACAAGGAAAATACGAGTCCATACAACTTCACATCCAATTTAAACAAAGTTCACATCCATTATAAGCTGGGAAGCATGTTCATATTCAAGAGGAACCTGTTTTCCTGTGCCTCAGCAGAACATCCTAAGAGATAAATAGGGGTTGGCCTCCTTTGGAGTAGGATGTTCATTCCTGCTCTCCTTTGGGAATCATGCCAGCATAAGCAGCAATTCCTAAAATATGACCTAGAAGAAGGTTTATAAGTCAGAGGGAGCCTGGATATGGACATGCTCCACATTGGTTTTGAAGTAAAACTGTGAGTACTCCCTGGAGGAGGGACCTCAGGAGGTCTCTGGTTCTACCTACTGCTCAGAGAAGGGACAGCTGTGGGGTCAGAGCTGGTTGCTCAGGGCTTTAGCCAGTCAGGCCTTGAAAACTTCCAAGGATGGAGACCGCACAACATTTCTGGGCAATGTGCTCCACTGCTGGCCTGCCCCGACAGTGAAGTGCTGCAGTACTGTGGTGTTGGTTGTTACAGGGTTATCAAATGCCTACAGAAATAAAAGTTAGGAGCTGAATAGGGATATGACAGTCAGATTGACCCATCACCTGGTGTAGGACAAAGGCAATAAGCAATTACTGACATGTGCTACTGCTCTTTTATCAATTCCAGGTGTACAACGTTCATTATACAATGAGCATTAATGGAAAAGTCCAAGATGGATCAATGGAAATAGATGCTGGAAACAACTTAGAGACATTCAAAACAGGAAGCGGGAGTGAAGAGGCTGTTGAAGTTCATGATTTTCAGATTGTAAGTATCACCATCCTCGTCCTTCATGTAACATGCTCCAGCGCTGGACTCTAAGGATACCCCATCCCTACCTTGACTTCTCTGCCCCTGTTGGCCTCAGGTTCCAGTCCCTAACTATCCACACAAACACCCCTGCTCTTCCAGCTTGCTTTCACAGCGAGACAGGCAGTTTCCTCCAAAACAATGTTTACGTGCCTCTTGGAGATAGGCTGTGCCAGGTCCTACTCCAGGAAGCAGTATGGATTAGGCTGCATCAGATTTGGCTCCATGTAACGCTTCGCATTTTCAAACCACTGAACAGAGCTACAACATGTGTCCTTGGGGTCTTGCTAGAGAAACATGCTGGCAGGCTGTGACACAGCCCTTGCATGATTTTACATGATCTGAACTGGAAAAACCAACTCCCCCTCCCCAAAACATCACCATTTTAGCAGCATAGGGTCAACACAGTAAGCCAAGTAGACACATCAAGGAAAGACCACTATATGGCACTGGACTCGGCAGCATGCTCAGCCCTGAGATCAAGGATGGGAGCTGCTCTCTATGGCTTGGCCTGGGTTCAACCCCAGGGGAGATCATGGAGGCACTTGGCATAGCTCATATGTCCATGCACCAAACATACAGAGCTAGGCCACTTGGGCTGACAGCAAACACATTTGGGTACCCCAGCAAATTGGCTGTGGCTGCTCAGCACAGAGCCTGGACTAACAGATGCCAAATCTCAGCAAAGCTCAACAGCTTGGATAGAATGGTTCACTGAGCTGTACCACCTCTAAGCTACTAAAGGCACATCTATGTGATGTTGCAGAAACCTGATTACAGGGCCCAGCTTCTCCAATTAATATTCTCAGGAGCAAAGCATTCTACTTCAGAGTTAAGTCCTCTCTAAGTCAAAGCAACACCTGATGCTGCTGCTTGGAAGACTTACCCAGGGCTTCTGGAGCAGCCACCTTCCCCTTGCTGAATCTAGAAAGGCAGAGAAATTAAACTCGTTGGCTTCTCAGCAAGCATAAACAAATCCACGCCAGGAGACCCAGGACCCCGACTTTCCCAACAGCTGTGGTTCAGCCTTTATGAAACTCTCATTAACATCACCATAGCAACATTATTAGCAGCTGAATAAAAGCACCCACAATGAGCTCTTCTCATTTGCCTTTGACTTTCCACATCTGCACAAAAGCACCAGCCAATACTGGAGAGATGCTGAATTCATATTGCCTCCATGTGTGCTGCTGGTGAGCTAATGGCTGTCACAAGCAGGTCAGAAATCAGCTCCCAACACCAACCAGCTAAAGGTACCTCCCAGGGATGCTGCCCACTTGTAATTACAGCAGCTCAGGGGCGGGTTCAGCAAGAACGAAGGGATGCTGTTGGTTGGGTTTTAGCCAAGAACGCACATAAAGGGGAAAGAAATTGAGGCGATGCACTTCCAATAGAGAAGTGTTTACATTAGCAGCTTTGGACTGACTGGCACCACTCGACTGATTGCACAGTTGGTGAAAACCTGGATTTGGCAGTGTTAGGATACCCCGGCACACTTGGTGCCCCACAAAGTCTCATTTTCCTATGCACCCATCCCTGCATAGCCATCCCCTCTCTCACTGGTTTAGAATTTTTTTTTTTTTTTTCTTTTTAATGAATGTCTGTCCAGCTGTACTGGACTTTTCAGGCACACAGGATGAGACTCGGGTGACTCAGTACCATCCATCTCAAGCCACACTAGATGTCCAAGGCACCCATTATGCCTGTACAAGGCAGGTGAGAGGGATCACGATGACACCCATGCCCCAGTGTCCTGGCAGAAACCCGGCACACCTCAAATGGCACTAGATAATTATGTTTAGATGGCTGAATGGAGCTTGTGCAACCCTATGAAATACATAGAAACTTTTCCATCTACAGTTATGTATCCAATTCATAATGTAAAAGAGAACTCTTTTATACGTACCCAGAAACCTACAGCAGAAACATAGAAACTACGGACAACATTCCCATGCCAAAATGTTGATGCCCAAGGTGCTGGCACAGGGCTGGCAGATACGACCCAGGACTAGCCAGAGACCCGCAGCCCTCTGGAGCTGCTGGGATACACTTTTTATTGCTTAAAACTAGGCATCCACCGTTTAGGCAACTGCATTTCACCCTCATAGGCCAGATGAAGGAAGGCCCACACACAGATTTCTGCACCAAATTCCTTGTCACGAGCTTCCCCTTGCTGTCACAGCCACTTACGTGTATAAATGGGAGCAAGCTGCCCCCATGTTTTCGTCAGTCTGTGTCATAAGGGTAGCACACCGCCAGCTAACGCAATTTCCAGGCTGCCTACGTTAGGTGCTAAGTTACAGTTCAAATTGTGTCAACAGATTCCTTAGCAGAGCTCCTCCAAGTAGCCTACAGTGGGCACGGAAGCACTTACATAAAACACCCCCATCTTCCAGAAGTCGAGTGAAAACTTTTAGACCCTATTTGACCAGAAGTGTAAAGCTAAAACGTTGAGGGAAGAGCATCTTAATGCATCTGGTTTTAAATAAGATTTAACCTTCAGACTAAAAATTCGGTGGTAATTTCAGCAGAGCTCGAGCTTTCTTTGGGGGGTGGGGTGGGGAGCTGGAGGACGGTGCACAACACCCTGCCTTCTGCTTTTGCAGGGCATAACTGGAATCCGTTTTGCTGAAGGAGAAAAGTGTTACATCAAAGCTCAGCCAAAAGCTCACGTCCCTGAAGTTGATGCTATGACTAAAGCGAGCCTCTCATCTGAGCTGGTAAGGGATAATTAATTTGTTTATTTTAAATAAACCTTTGTACAGAGGGGGTCTTAAGGTGGTATTTAAACAAACAAGAATGACATTTGAAAGCTGCTGCTGATAGTGGGAGGGTTGTTGAGGGTGGGATAGGATAGTTGAGAGTTCATTGACTGATTTCAAGAGGTCCCTGAAAGGTAAGACAAGTAAGATCGGTGTCAGACGTGTCACTGTTCCCAGGGCTATCATGAGAGGCTGCAGATAAGTGACTGGGGGAAGCCATAAACCAATAGATCACCACCAATCCAGAGGAGACCTCAGTGACAAGAGCATCTGCCTGAGATCAGGGGGTGCACAAGGCTGGAAAGGAGAACATGAAAGAAGCAGCTGTTTTAGTCAATACAAAGAGGGATCGTAGTAGATCCCAGGATATTTCTGTCAACACTCTTGAGCAGAAGCAGGGACTCCATCACCCAAGTCCTCTGAAACAGTCCAAAAGAGGAATTGTGAAAAACATTATTGCAAAAATTCAGCTAACTCAGAAGAAATAATACTAAATAAAAATAATTACAATTTTGCCTTCTTAGCATCAGACTTCATTTTAGGACATTGTGTTAACCAGATTTCATGGAATCTGCAACGCAACCACCACAAAAGCTGCAATTCTCACCCAGATACCATCCAAACCTTTCCTTAGCTCACATTTGTACAAAAGCCTATCGCTTTAGGCGAGCAAAACCCGAGTTTCTCAGAGCTCCCCAAACCCATTGCTTGCCCTGGAGTGGCTCGGGACTTGAGTATCGCTGAGCCTGGATGCTGGTAGTGGCTCAGCTACCAGCAGGAGAGCACAGGAGAGCCACAGCCCCTCTCCCAAGAAGATGAAAGCAGATACAAGGGAGAAAGGTACCATTAAGTCTGCACCTACCTGCAGTAGAGCTGTGATTACTGAACATCTGCTTAAAAAATGAAGGGAAAAGGGTCTCTTTAAATCCAAGTGGCAAGACACCAGCAATGGTACAAACCCCTCAAGGTTGGTGGGATATTCCCCATGATGGGGAAGCGACCTTGCCCAGATTTCAGGCAGAGACCTACATCTTTCCCACCTTTCCTCATTTTAAAGGCAGGCTGGACTGCTTGACTTGATGAGCACTATTGCCTAAAGTCACAAATCAGGATCATCTCAAACAGAAACAAAGGAAATTTTTACTTCTGAAAACTAGATGCAGATATTTCTGATGATGGTAAAAGTTTAAGTGGGAGAAAATAAATAAAGAGCACTTCTCACTAGACAGATTGGATAGTGAACTTACATGACTTGAGACCTACAAAAGAAATCAATAAACACATTACAGGAACAACAATGACGGAATAAATTGATTTAGTCAGTTACATAACAAGTTTTGATGACTTTTATAGAAGCAATTTAGAATTTTAACTTTGAAATCATACTGGTTTTCATGATTCAGAAGTTGGTTTTCTTTTAATATTTCACTGTTGCTATAAAATACTTACACATTTTATGTAAAATAATACTTTGAACTAACAACTTTAAAGAATCAATCACTGGCATTTTCCTACATTACTTTGAAGATATGAACCAAAAAACCTGCAGGGTACACTTCAAAACGGCAGCCTCCTTTAACTTGCACTTCAAGCTTTTGGTCAATTGAATTGCCTTTACCAAATGAGACCTTTAATCAGACAGATCACGTTGACTTAAAACTGGAAGCTGAAGCAGTTCTCAAGCTAGAATCCTCTCTAAAACTTCTGAACAAGATTTCTCCCCCCCCCATTGTAAATATAGTTGTATCTTGGGAGTACATCAAATGAGAACAGGGCATGATAAAAGATAAAGGTCTTGTTTTTAGCTGGCGTATTTCATTGCTGTTTTGCTGAAGGTGGTAAATCTTCACAGTTTCTACCACCTGAAAATCTGGCACTTTGGGCTGAAAGATCTCTGGCACCTAGTCCTTGTAACATGGGGCAAGCACCTTCCAACAGACAGGTGAAATCTTAGCCCCAGCAAAGCTGACAGTAGCTTTGTCACTCATTTCGGTGGTGGCAACCTTTGCTCAGGCTTTGGCTCAGTACAATTGGTTCACATTCATGAAATACGAGGATGCTTGGTATCAGCTGCCGCACATGATCATACAGTTTGATGCTCAAGAATTAGCAGCAAGCAGGCACATGACTGTTCACTGAGCAGCAAAGGAATTATGCTCTTCTATTTGCAGGAAGATGAAATCATGCCTGTGAGATTTGATGAAAACTCCCTTATCTGGGTGGCTGCAGACGCACCTATCAAGCATAACAATTTCCTAAGCCCCAAAATTTTAGAGCTTTGCGGGGATCTTCCAATTTTCTGGCTGCGACCAACATATCCCAAAGGTAACATTTCTTTTATTTGAAAAGTACGCTGTCCCTCCCTTCATCTAAATGCCTTCCCCAAAGCAGGTTTGCCACAGAGACCTCCACATCTGGGAAATGAGGATCCTTTCCTCCCTTGGCCAGCCTGTCTTCCCAAGCCATCGTGGGTTGGTGCTGAGGTTGCGGGTTTGGAGTTTATCCAGACTTAGTAGACATTTTCCATGCTTGTATTTCCTCAGACAGTTTATATAGTCAGCATGATTGACTTGCTATGAGTTGAAATATTCCCAGAGAGGTAAGCCTCCTTCTATAGAAGGACAAAACAACAGCTTAAACTAGCCCCCAAAACCTGTAGGCAGCTGACACCATGTGACAAGAATGCTATACCTGCAGAGTTAGGGAATATCAAGTTCCTGATCTGGGACCATAGCCTGTCCTGTTTTCTACCCTGCTTCTTCAAAGGATTTCAGTGGCGTGGAAGGATGAGATACTTAGGCAACCGGTAGATGAAGTTTATGAGGTCCTAGAGGCAGAGTTGAGCTTAGCAAAGGTGTTCAAGAGTCTCCAGGGAGACAGCAACCTCTCCAGGTGACTTCCAGGCCTGGAAAGAAAGGAGATGGCTTAAAAAGTTTTATTCCTCCTTGGTTCAGTTAATATTAGAAACCTCAAAGTGGGGAAAAGGAAAATAAAACAAAAAAAAACAACCCAAAGAAACAAACAAACAAGCTCACCACATCTTAGAACACCTGTGGATCCAAACTGCCAATATTTTCCACTTTTCTCATGACCTTGCTTATCTCACTGGGCAACAAAAAAGCAGTATCAAAGCTGTCCAGAACCTGTTTCCACCAGGTTCACCAGCTGCCTTTGGAACCAGGGCACAAATCTGTCACAAAAGCACTTGAAAAAAAGTAAGATATATATGATCGGTCTTGCTAGTGCTGGCAACTGCTGCTGAATTAACATCAGTGACCACGAAGTGGGTAAAAAAAATAAATAAATCAACAAATCTGCTCATACCCATTTTGTCTCAAGGGGAGGAAGAAGGAAGGGGAAAAAAAGACAATCTCACATCCATCTGGGCTGAGGTTGGCTGCAGATACAACACAGGAGGCCAAGCAGCTCCCAAAGGGATGCTCATCAAGTTTGCCACCACACAGTTGTCCTTTCCTCTGCCCCACCCCACCTCTTTTTTTTTTTTTTTTATTTAAAGAAATCACTGAGACCTTAGATAATGTGTGGATAAATACAAGGACATGCTGAAGATAAGATTGTCCTCTCATGATTATTTCTTCAGATAACCAAAGGAGAGAAATGAAGAGAAACAAACGCCAATCAGAATCAAACTTTGATACAGAAGACTTGGATGCTGCTACTAAAGAAGTAAACTCCAGGTTGCCCACCGTGCAGCTGACTCAAGAGCTTGATCACCAGTCCAATGAAACCAGGCCAATGGGACAAGAAACGGATCAAACACTTAATCCAGACAATCCATATAATGTAAGTATTTGCACTGTAATCTTCTTTCAGAGCCTGAGACTAATGTAGGCAGGTAAAACTGGTCAGGGGAGTTTTTGTGGGTTTGTTTTGTTTTGGGTTTTTTGGTTTGGGTTTTTTTTTACTTTTTCCAAATCTGCACAGTCTTTGCCTGTTCAGCTTTTCCCTGAAATTAGACTTGTAAAATACCCATGAAGCTCAAAGAAGTCTTCCCTCAGTCCTCTTCTCCCTTCCTCATTCCAATTTTCATTAGATTTCAGTCTGAAACAAGCACAAGTGCTTGAGGTGGCAAGATAAAGGCAAGTTGATGCTAACCTGCTTTTCAGGGTTTCAGACAAGGATAGCACTATAATCTAATAGATAGACTAAATCACCTTCTGAAAACAAAGCAAAGCTGGTCTTGACCAGAGATCTGAAGCCTATCATTTACTGACAATGTAAAGAGAGTCCAGTAGATAGAAGCATACTTTGCCCTCAAAGAGATATTAGTATGAGAAGTGACTACTCCAGAGTGAAGCAGTAGTAGTGTCTGGTTGCAAAGAGATTAGGGTTAGGTGAAATAAATCTGTTTTCTCAGCCTCTTCTCTATCAGGGTAAACAACCCTAGTCTAGAAAGCAATTCACAGCAGAGAACCTGTTTAGAGACAGCAACAGTGGGTGACGACGGTCACAAAACTTGTTCTCGCTCTTGGAGTGGAAGCAGCCACAGAAAGAGCACAGGAGCCATCCCGCTGTGTCCCAACACCTTTGCCACACCGCAGGAAAACTGACTGTAGTACAGTAGGCACCTTCCAGTCTACTGCACCAGCGCCAGACAATTTACACCCACCATTTAGTGCAGCAGGAGAAAGTCATTTTCATACAACACTGTCACAAGATAAATGCCTCCTGCTTTGGAAAGAAGTCCCAGCTTTGACTTGACATTTATGCAACAGCAGGAGATCATTATACTGTGACAGCATTCTGCTGAGTTGACATCCCTTAATTAAACTTAAATTAATCACTCCAAATAAAGTGGATCTAAACTGACTTTCTCATGAGGGCAGTAAAATGGCAGTACCACCAGAATGTAACCTCTCCTCACAGCTACTAACATGACCAACATCCAAGGGGTCTGAGCTGCCCTGTCTCCAGAGGGCAGCAGCAGAATAGGTACGTTCTTCCAGCCAGCAGAACCCTAGGCCAAATGGAGAAATTCCAGTCAAGCACGGTCACCATAATTGTCTCAGCCTTCACCAACAGTGACTGTGTAGATGCCTCTATCCAAGCTTTCTTTAGAGACCGATTCGATAAGGACCATTGGTCATATACTGCAGGTCTTTTCTGGAGGATGGAATGAGCCCTCCCTAGAGCTGTTTCTCTGCACCCACTATGAGTGGAGTCTGGACAATGAGCTTAGGTGCAGAACCTCACACTGCAGGTATCTGAATTCAAGAATGAAAAAATCTTGCCCAAGGAAACAACAACGCCCTTGATCTCAGGGCTGGGAATGGGTCACCCGGGGCCTGAATGACACCAAGCTGTCACTAGCATCCTGTACAAGCCTGGACAGGAGATGGCACCTTTCTATGCATCGCCTTTTTAGTGCGGTACTAGTTTTCTGAATGAAAAATGCTCAGGTAAAAAGCTAAGTGTTACTCTGGCATTTGGTCCTCGCTGCTGCTTTTCTTGAAATAAAACCAATGGGAAAAGAACAAGTTCGTTTTAAAAAGAAGAATATCCAGGTTACTTTTCTCCCAGAAAAGAGGAAAGGAATTTTGCAGGGTGCAGGCAGTAGCAAGAGACTGTTCTTACATCTTTTATGCGTGCTTTGCTCCATGTAACTCCTTACTGTCAGATACAGAACCAGCAGAATTCTAACCATCTGCAGTGCACCTATGTGTGACAGAGAGGAAAAAACCCCAAAAAACAAACCAGATAGAAAGACAAGGGAGAAATATTCCGAAAACTGCCAGGTAATAGCTTACTGGAGAGTCTCCAGGGAATGCTGTAAAAAGCATTAAAATACAAAAATTAAAAGAAAACAAAACCACAGCATACACCTCAGACATTATCATCTACATAAAAGACCCAGATAACCATCCTGAAATGTTTTCCATCACTAATATTTAAAACTTGGGAGTTTACTGCTGCTGTGTCTTTTATAAAGGAGTGTAAAAGAAAAACAATGAAGTCAGAGCTCCCCATTTCTTTCCCTTTCACACAGCTCATCGCACCAATTCCACACTTCTACCAAACAAAGCAAGACAAGGGAGAAGCATGGGTCAGTGGGAGTTCTCTTAACTTCAACAGGACTAAGGTTTCAGTTTCTGCCCTTTGGAGGGTTAAACAGGAGCATCGGAATATTCTGTGTTCTTTGAGAATGAGAGCACGGGGGTGACATGTAGTATTTTACATTTCAGCAACTGGAAGGCGAAGGGATGGCTTTTGACCCCATGCTGGATCACCTGGGCGTGTGCTGCATTGAATGCCGACGAAGCTACACGCAGTGCCAGAGAATCTGCGAGCCTCTCATGGGCTACTACCCCTGGCCTTACAACTACCAAGGCTGTCGTACCGCCTGCCGAATCATCATGCCCTGCAGCTGGTGGGTGGCTCGTATCATGGGTGTTGTGTGAGAGAAAAGCCATCGTGACAAAATAAGCAGGAATGCAATGACGACCAGCTGGTAAAAAGACTACAACCAAAACAGCTTTTTCCTGGCTTTTTAAAAAAAAAAAATAAAAAAAAAATTCACTGTGTGCATTACTGCACCGAGAGCCAGGTCAGATATTCTAACTGTAAATAAAACCCAGAAGTTAATATTCCATTAGCTTTGCAAATGACGAGGGTGTACGAGCTCTCACTGAATTCAAAAACTAGAGACATCCCCCCAAAAAAGTACAGTATTAAACTTTCCTCTCAAACTGGTTTAGCAGTCCAGAAGCTTGCTCATCAATCCAAACTCAGCCCTTCAACAAAACCCATTCCTTCCAAGCTCCATGTGAAAATTTACGTCCAATTAGGCAACTAGCTCAACTTCTACGCTTGGGAGTACCTTTCATCCATGTAGCTTGCTTAAATAAATCACAAGTTAAGTTGCTCCCCGTTGCTATTCATACCGAGTTGCCAGGTCATTATGAATGGTTACAAACCAATTACAGCATACCTTTCCCACAAAGCTGCTCCAGGGGACATGGGAAAGCGCACATTGTGCTAAGTCGGAAACAAATGTCAGGAAAAGGGAATGTGCATGGCCGCAGAATCAAAACCCTTCGCACATCCCAAGATCAAAGAAGCCCCAGCACCAAGAATCTTGTATCCATGATACCACTGTAGAGTCTAACAAGTATCTGCTATCCAGCTACTACGGCAAAAGTATTTACATGCAGTTGCAGACCAAAGAGTCTCAAGACCCTTCAGAATCTACAGCAGCCACTGTATTTATAAATCCTTGAAGTAGACACTTTTGACACAAGATTACAACCCCTCTTTATTTCACATGGATAGCAGCCATTCACGCTAGCTCCTTCAGCTTCACTGAAGCTAACTTCTGTTCCCTGCAAGAGAAACTGCTTACCAGTAAGGAGAACAAAAAAAGAAAGAGTTTAACCTCACTCTTTTTGCTCAGGCAAACTCTGTAATTATTGGGATTCATCCTACTGCATATTAAAACTCTAAGGAAGGTACTAAACTGAAACACTCACAAAGATGGAATGACTTTGGATTTCTAGCCTTGAAAAAAAATAGGTATTACGCTGCCTTCATTCATACTATACATCTTGAGTCTTACCATTAAGTTTATGGAGCCATCTACATGGGCTTCATACACAGAAATGTCCATTTTTTTGTAAAGTTCACTTTCTGGAGCCTTCATTTTTATGACTAAATAGCTCTTGAGATGTTGCAAGCCTCGTAATGTTATTAACACTGCGTGACACAAAGAAAAAAGGAATTAATTTGACATAATCGTGGCTTAAAGAAAATAAAGACAACCTCATGTGGAATGCTAAACTGCATATCTAAAAAGGAAAGTGTTAAGTGAGCATAAGATGAGAATAGAATTCAGTATTTTGTTCTATTGTAGCTTTTTTAATATAAGCGTCACCTTCCCTTAATCTGAAGAACAGACTCACTTTGAAATATTTAAATTAAAAAACTTCTTAAAGTGGGATTTCAAGGCCTGTTAAATTTCAGTTTCAGCTTTTGAAAACGAAAACGACCTTGATCGTTATGTTGTTTTAGAAGTACGCCATTTGTATGCTTAGAAAAGTTGGGTTTTCTTTTTTCTTTTTTTTTACTGCAGATTAAACAAATATATTAACAAAAAATGGCAATTGCTTTCTTGGCTTTTTTCAATGTAGAAAGTTTAACAGTACCTTTATGTACATATGTTCAAGAACTGTCTGGAGAGGAAAACAAAGGGGTCAGCAAGTGAAACACTGAAGGCAGAGAGAAGGAAATATGACTGTATATATAAACTAGGCTGTCGCTGTCTTTTGCATCTAAGGCCATCTTGAGGCAAACTGTGACCTTCTTCTCCCTGTACCCCCAGTAAAAAAAACCAAAAACGAAACCAAAAAAAGTCAGTCTTTTTTCTCGAGACAGAAAAAACTACCTTGTAGATGATACCCATGGCTACACACTCAACAAAATTAAGTCCTCCTTAACAGAAGGCTTGTATCAGTTGTCTTCTACAGGCAGTCACAATGCACGTAGGGAGTAAAAAAGCATCTTACTCATGGATGTGTTGTCACGTACAGCACGTGTGCCTTGAGAACTCTTCTGTATACACCATACCAAGAAAGCCCCGGTGATCGTGAGCGAAGCAGACACGCTGCTCACGCAGCCTGTGAGCACATGGCAATATTGCCAAAGTGCAACGCAGAAGGCACAATTTCTCAATCTCCAAAAAGATAGGCAACAAAATGCCATCCCCAACTCATGCTTCAAGTAAGCGTATTTATCATACTTACCTACATATTGCATTTAAGGAGAAAAATAAAAAAGATCTCATGCTGTGGCAAGGTTGACAAAACTCTTCTGTAAGCGCAACACCTAACTTTGAAGGAAGCATTCTGAGGTGACATAGGAATGATGACAAAACCAATGTTCCAACAGTATGAAAACGCACAGTAATATTCCTGGCAGTGGTGGCTCAGGCTGCAGTTCTAACTATCTGCAGTGATCCTACTCACTATTTTACAGCTTTGTCTACCAAAGCTGGAGACAAATCTTCTACCGTCACCACAAAAACAATACCTTGCACACCAAAGAGGCCACAACACGTCTGCGTTTGGTGGGGTGGGAGGATATTCCTTGAATCTCACCCTGCACTAGCAGAACCAAGTTCAAAACCTTCCTTTGGCCAAAGTCTAGGGGAGGAGGAGAGAAAGAGGGATGAGCTTGTCAGTGATGCTCTTTCCCACCACAGGTGGGTGGATGTTAGTCAGAGCACTGCAATTCTACTATCCTTAAAACTCAATTACCCGTGTGATTGTGTACTGGGATGATTAGGATGGCAGAGCAGATTAGAGCTGAAAAACGGGATAAATTCAGGCAGGTGGAAAAGAGAAAGAAAATGGGCAACAAAGCCATAGAGTTAAAAAGACTGAAAGCCGGTGATGGGAAGGCAGGAGTCATCTCTTTTATGTATCTACAGCCCCCTTTCTCCTCACTCACAAGGAATGAACCCAAGTCTTCTCCTTTTTTGATATGGGAATCATTCTCCACTTCTATGTACACTGAGAAAGGAAAAGAAGCCAGAAGGTATGGAAGCAAAGGGATTTGTCTTCTGCCTCCCATGTTAACACTTCACTCCTGCTGCAGCATGAATAAATTCCAAGAAAGTTTCAGCAAAGAACAGACCAACCACTTGTTCTGTGCAGTTAAAAAAAAATAAAATAAAATCAGAGAAGCATAAAACTACAGTTGGGAAAGAACAGAATGTTGATTGGCACATCAGGGTAGTCAGAATCTCTGCTCAGAAAGGGCAAGAGTTAAAATTGAAGAAGGAGCACCACCATCTTGTGCCTCTGCCTTCTAAGTGGCTCAGTTGATCTTTTTACAAGCCCTGCACCTATATCAAAGAGGGAGCCTTAAGCTACAATAGACAGGCATTTTCTAGGACATGCAGGACAGCAGCAGGGAGTAATCTAATCTGTGGTATTAAATGGAATGCTGCTGGTACCTCCTGCTATCCTGTTCCTGTATTTGCAACAGGGCGACGAATCATTGCACTGAGGCAAAACCACCTGGGTCTTCTAGACACTATTTACAGATGACCAAAAGGCTTGGGAAAAAAAACCTCAAGAGAAGTTGGAACGCAATTAAAACCTCATCCACGCTGCCCTTGCAGGCTGTTTGCTGCCTCCAGCCTACTCATTGCCAGTGCTACAACAAATTCCACTCACCCTCCCGCATCCCAAAGGAAATTCCCTTTGCCAGTGGCACCCTCACAGCCTCTAGTCAAGCTCCAGGCTCCCTGCTATCTTCCTCCCGACCTAGGGCTTCTGAAACCATTCTGTGCATGTGTTCTGTCACAAACAAGACACGTACCATTCGAAGTTCAAGAAGCAGCTCCCCCTCAACTTGATGAGGAAATTTTGCCTTCTGCTTTAATCCAAGCCCCTCAACCAGAGACCCCCCAACTCGTCCCGTAAGGCAATAAGAGCTACCCTTGTTGGTTCACCTAAATTCTACGGTGGAACGCACACAAATTATCTGCCTGCACTCAGAAACATGATGGAATTAGGTTTAGACCTGCAAACTCTGCTTACAGGATTGAGATGGACAGGGAGGTCTACCACTTGATTGTTACAAGTTTTAGCCCGAAGCTAAAGCATTATATTTGCATTACATATGCCTCAAGAGTACATAAGTAGCAATGCCTTTTATTTTACTCTTTGCCTTAAGCTAAGTGAATTGAATCCCAAAGCAGTGAAACACTACCAACTTAATACAATAATATATTGTGCTTATCTGACAACATTCCCATGGTCTTTCTCTAAGTGAAAGTAGACAGAGGAACACCTACTGTGTTCTTTTCAGTAAGTAAGAACATCTTGATTGGCAGAAAACACCCTCAACTTACTTTTTCATTTCTATTTAAGAGATTTTTATCTAGGTTTTTCCCACAGCAAGTCTTTGCACTGTTAAGTGCATTTATAAAGCAATGCTGGCCAGGAGACAAGAACCCAATTTTGTGACAAAGTGAAGTGCTCAGACGTTCGTCTTCCTTCTCCATTAGAAAGGAAGAAATGTCTTTCAGAGCATAAATGAAAAGCAACAAAGCACTAAGGAGAAGCAAGCCCAAGTCTCTGTTACAAATCACATCAACTTCAATGTTAACATCCTGTATGGATGGCAAATGCCCTAGATATTTAGCAACTAACTACTCAGAATTCTCTGAAGGGCAAGAACTTCCCCACTGAAGCTAAGAAACCTTCACTGAAGGATGCCACAAGTATGTCCTTTCAGAAACTCTTTCAAGAAGCAGACATTGCTCAGTAAGAGTCAAGAGATAAGGCACACACAAAAGAAGCCTTCCTAAATCCAACCTGTTTCCCTTCATTGCATTCAAAGACCAGGAGAACATTGTTTGGAACGTCATCAAATTTGAGCTTTGGAAAACATGGATCCATTCTGAAGCTAAAAATGATTCAAAAAAGGAATCACTGCCCAGCTTGCACTATAAGAATAATCATGATTGAGCACATCAAGAAACTGCAGTTATGTCAAGACTAGTCATAGCCTACAGCTGCCCAGTATGACAATCTGAAGTTCAAGAGCTGTGGCATACATCTAAAACCAACTTTCTTCTAAAGATTTGAGATCTTAAGCTCTTGGTATTTACCTCACAGGCCTAGTAACAATAGTGGGGAAACCCCCCCAAAACTACTGCACTTCCCCAGCACCACTGCAAAGCCTGGATTCCTAGTCCTCAGGAATAACAGAAAAAAATCCTTTCACCTTCCTCTTCAGTCTTCAATCATCTTCACATACGCTTACTATGGTAACAGCTGCAGACTTCACTTGTCCCATTAAAACACCTCCTTTCATAGCCTTTGTATTTTACCAAGCTCATCCAATTCTCATTGTAGTAAAACGACACAGCAAATACAAAGAAAACAGACAGAATATAAAACAACCTGGGAAAAAACCCCAAACCATAATTAGGATTACAAGGAAAAGTAGCAAACTTAAGCAACATCCAGTGGTGAGCAAGGAATGAAGTTTTCAGGGGGCTGCCAATGTTTGCAATTCGTGGTATTTTCCAGAATCTTAGAATATTCAGGTATCTCTGGATTCCCAAGGGAGAGCATCATGTGGACTAGGCGTATTCACCCCAGCTTTGTAAGGTCCTACCTCTTTCACAGAGTCACAGAATCGTTGAAGTCAGAAGGAGCCTCTGGAGGTCCACTTGTCCAACTCATCTGCCCGAGCAGGGCCACCTAGAGCCAAGTGCCCAGGACCATGTTCAGATGGCTTTTGAGCATCCATAGGCCCTTTCAGACTTGTATCCAAGTAGTACAAGCATAGACAGTATTTCTTACATTTCTCAGTTCTTTTGCTGTAAATACTGTTATTTACAATTTGATCATGGTGGAAAAGCTGCACTGATGGAAACAATTAAGGATTCATGAGCTTGTGTCTTACATATAAACAGTTTCAATATATCCTGAATTAACAGAACTTAAAGCAACTGCTTGCTGCCTTCGATTTCAAGCAATTGCAACAGATCCTTCTTTTTGAAAGCAGAAGGCAGACAGAGGATTCATTTCTCTGTGGAGATTTCCAGCTGCACCTTTCTCCCTTCCACCACACGACTGCTGTCCCACCTATCACCCAGGTGGAAGGACTGCAAAAGTGGAAGGCTTGTGTCTGCATCAAGAACAGCAATCTCATCCTCTTCACTGAATGCACATTTTGCTCCTATGTGTGCCAGCTGATTTTTTTTAAGCAGTGTATTCACATCTTTACCTATATGCTTTAAGTGACTCCCCCCTCATCAAAACCCAAGAATACTAAAAATGAAATGAAGCAGCTTCCATATAGAAAAAGTTATATTTACAGTTTTATTTAGCAGAGTTAAAGAGCAAACAATTTTAACACTGTTGTTGAAAAGTGTTTTTACCCAAAGTTGCCATGACCTAATAAGTTATTGAACAGAAATACCGGGCGTAAGGCAATAATCCTGACCAGCCATAAGAGATCACCCTCTCCCCAAAGAGCAGAGCCGATAAAGGTGGTAGAAAATTTACACTGATTGACTCCGTTTCCAAAAATTAGACAGAGATGGTGAAAACAGGGTTCCACTCAAGTAGATCTTTAACATCTGAAGATGAAGGAATTTCTAAAGCACGCAAAATGTAAAGACAATTCCTGTTTCCAAGGGAACATTCAGTGCTTTGAATTCAAGAATGCTATGTCCATACACAGTGGTCAGTACATGACTATGGCAACAGATAGATGGTAAAAGATTAAAAACAGGATTAGAATTTTTTCCATTCCATGTCGTCTGGAGGATTTACTTCCACCTTCCTTTTCCCAACATCAGACCAGTTGGTGCTCAGAACTGTGCCTCCAGACTCCATCTGCAACAGGAGAGAAAGCTTGTTTAGTTTGGTAGAACAGTTCTAGAAATACTTAAGCCACACTCATTACAGCAGATTAACAAATTCTGAAGAAACATAAAGAATGTAAGTTTCGCGTAGCAGCAATTGCACAGGAATCCTGTCTACGTATAGCATAAAATCTGACAAAGTCATGATTCCATAATCTTCAGCCCAACAGTACTTTTATCAATACTGAATATAATGCAATGTTACTTCATTGACAATAAGCTTTTGAAGGGTCAGTCATGTTCTTGCCTACGAGGACTACAAATAAAAGGAACTAGATACAAACAATTAAGATGAATTTGATCCTTTTGCCTGTGGCAAGTCTGCAAGCTCTACAGGAACCCAAAACTGTATTTCCTTTGGTAACGCTGTTTGAAACACAGAGACCAGTGACAAAGCACAACCTTGGACTTCAAGAGTCACATTCATTAGTGTACAACATCGTAGCGTTCGGTGAGACTTGTTATACCAGCATCTCCACCAGAACAGCTGCCATTCATCAAAGGCCTGAAGTGTTGGTAGCTAGAGACTTCCCAATTCATGCAAAGTGCAGTAAATTGCACCATCCTGCAAAAGTTACGTATTTCTCCAGATAAACAGAACAAAGACTTACAAAAGATTTGTTCATGGCACGTTTCACTTCATCTGTACCATCTGAATAAATTTGCTGGAATAGTTTATTTAAAGCAGCGTCTCCTTCTAACTTCTCATTCTTCTCCTCTTCTTTGATTTCAACTACCAGTTTGTCCCAGTTCCTTGTATAGTGAGAGGATGAGGGATATAAGTGCTGGGTATCTGAAAGCAGAAGTGTTAAGTTAACCAAGCATTTTCTTGTGACTTAAAAGGAGCAGAGAACACAGACACATATGTATCTGATGAAGCAGGGATGATAACGGAACATGAATTTGAAAATGCAAATAGATTCCTCCTTACTGATACAAGTACATTCCAGTAACAAAAATAAAAGAAACTAAGAAATGCTAGAGACTACATTCAGCAGCTGCAAGTTTTTACTTTTAAAGTAAACAGAGTTACATAATTTAGTTACCCAACAAAAAGAATGCTGGACAATGGCAATGCAGATAATTGAAGTCAAAAGGAGGCAGGAGATATCAGATGACAGTAAGAAAAAAAAAAACCAAACCACAAAAACCAGGAGCCTAGAGCTACAGGAAAATCTGAGATAAATTTAAAAACCCATCTGAAGTCAGTAAACCAGGAACTTCAAATTCTCTCAGAGACAGATTATTAATCTGTCCTGAAAACCTGCAAAAGTATTAGTTTCCAAGGGGGATAGAACACTTAATAATTATTTAAGCAACAATAAATACATAACAAAGCATAGAACTGCAAAATAGTGACCAAAACCTGACAGCCAAACAGACAAGCCCAGAGGAATTAATGCAAATATATAACCTTAACAACCCATCAGATTAATGAAAGTTGAGACTAAATTTATTACTTAAGTTTTAGTAGTGCCCTGTAGACTTTTTCTGTGAATTCTTGGCAGTAAAAACAAGACTATCAGGATTCTCATTGTAAATATGAAGCTGTGCTTTTGTTAGGAATACTTAACACGAAAATATTATTAATAAACTGCAAGTAACATAATACAAATATAATACTTAATAGTTCAGAGAACAAACCTGGTGTAAATTGCTTTAACTTAGGAGAATCTCCCTGGCCCTCCAGCTTCTCCCATCTTACAGCCTCTGGCTTCTTCATTTTTATCTCAACCTACAAAACACAAGGCAAAGAACAACTTACTCCAGACGGCAAACAGTTCTGCCAAATGGTTTCAAAGTAGTTGGATCCCATAGCAGTAAGAAAATAAATACATTTATCTCTAATATGAAGCCTATATTTTAGTAAAATTTACCTATCTGACAAGATGAAGTGACATGACTTCAAGTGACATGCCAACTACGCTTTTACAGGGCTGCATAGCTCTTGTATCAGACTTCTAAGCCTTTGTTTAGTACCACTTAAATTTCTTTTTCTTAAAACTCATCTGATTATTTTTGTAAATCATGGCATCCCAAAAGTAACAATCAGTCCCAGTGTCTCTACACTGCCAGGCACCAGGATATTATCTTTCATGCACCCCTTTCTTGCCAGTCAGCTCTAAAAATTAAACAACACTTCTGAAGGACTACTACAAAATCCACCTTTATCTAGGTTTACATTTCATCCACCAAAAAATTTCCTATTTGATGTGTAGTACACAACCCAGAGACTACACAGCTCTTCCCAATGGAGAACCTCAGTAGCTGTATTCGTTTGGTTCAATGAACAAACACTGCTATAGAGAAAGCTGTCTGGTATTAGTTGACAAAACTGGCAATTAAAAATGGATATGGTTGCAATTATCATAGGAGAAACAAAATGAAGTGGAGTATGTCATGCCCTACTCACAGCTACACATAATCCCTTTAGACAACCATATTGAAATGTTTTCTCATAATTAACCTTCTCCTTTGGCTACAGGGTTACAAAGTTGCAAAAACAACCTGCAGAAAAAGGACTGTCTAATGTCACACCAAGTGACAAATTCTCTTAAGAAAACGTCACAAAGTTCACGTGATGCTATTCATTAACTGAAATCAGTACTTACTAAACTTCGGCAGCTCCTTATTTATGAGGAGCTCAGCAGAAGCGAGTTCTTAGTTCTACCTAAAGCCACTATAACCTGGGGATCCCTGCAGACCCATGAACAAAGGCACCACTGTAAAAGCTAACCCTAGAGATCCTAACAGCGAGCTCCTTGCACAGCATCATGTTGGTCTGAAACCTGAACTTTATTTAATCCATTCTTCAAATCAGTCACCGGCAAGCAACAGATCGAGATGCCTTATAAAAAGAAAGAAATGAGCTCATTTCAGTTTCAAACCTTCCATGTTTGCAATCATAATGTATTTTAAGAATCAGAATATTCCATTAGGGTTGCTTTTTTTCTTTTGTGTCATGCCCCCCTCCCCTCCTCAGGGAAGCTACCATTTCCCTAGACAAGTTTAAACTTAAATTTTTTTGTGCTGAGAACAACAAAAAGTTTAAGACACGAGGCAAGGAATGCCCTTCAAGATGGGAGAGTTTCAGTAAGTTTTTAAGTCCCACACCAACATGTATTTGACTTCCCACTGCCCACATCTGTTGGATTTCCAGTGTTTTTTAACAACTTTACAAGTCACAAATTAAGCATCAGAGTATCAGTTTTTAAAATAGTGGAATTCACAGAACCAAGAACAATCAAATAAATGTCAAGTATTGTATTATAATCTAGTTGCTTAATCTACTGTCCCTAAAGAAGGCCTGTATTCCAGAGTTTAACATTGCAATCTGTAAGGACACAGAGATTTCTGTTAAAACTATGCACAAGCAGAATTCAAACTGTGCCAATCATCAGTCTTCCATAAAACTAAAGGAGTCAGGAAAGCTTCCTCCACTGGACTCTTCTGAAGACACTTTGAAAACTACAACCTTAAATTTCATTTCTTAACACCTACCTTCATCAATCTAATGCTCTGCGATTAGCTTAATGAAGACAATATTTGTACATCTACATGTAAGACAAACAAGTCATTCCAGGAGTGTCAGAACTAGCAGGGTTGCTTTTTTTTTCTGATGGATTTAGATCTCACGAGTCAAACATTTAAGTTAATTAGCCACTTACAAAGACACTAATTAGTAACAAGTGAAATGTGAGTATTACATTTAGAATAACTCATCTCTCCTCTGCTTCTTAACCTAACTCTTCTCAACCTGGGGAAACTGTATTAACAATTCAGCTGCACATTTAAGCTGAAGAAGCCTGAATTTGAAGATCGTCTACTCTACTTACTAGCACATCCCCCCCATACATTCTGTTTAAAAAAAAAAACCAGAGTAAATGCTTGATGCTGAGACTGCTCAACCCTATACCTCTTCAATTTCTCTTCTGTTTGTTCTTCCTTTGCTATCTCCTCTTACCCCTACGGTTCAGGCTTTCCGCCAATACCTTTCAGCATCTCAAATAGAGGCTATTTCATCCACACCAAAAATGACCTCTAACGCAATATGTGATGTGAGCTACTAAACATGGGACTTTTTTCTTCTCAAAACACAATCCTCCTCAAAGAATCCTTATAAAGACCTTTGGCTATTCATCAGAGTACTCTGCCCACGCATAAAAAGAAGGAAAAAAAAAAGGAAGATATCTTTACTTTTGCTGCTCCAGTAATCCCAACTCTCCTTTTTTCAGCTGCTAGTTCTTAGACTTTCCTCTCTGAAACTGTCCTTAAACCAGCACTACATGACAAACATCCCTAAGGAAAAAGAAATGCTACAAACTAATTCCCAGTGTTAGATGCAGATTTCTTCAATGTAAACCATTTCAACTCCGCCAAGCTCGAATTACAGACACCTGAAGAACTGGGACAGAATGTATCTATGACATGATTCAACCTCTAAGCCCTTCTACTCCATCTACTTCAACTGAAGTTACCCATTAGGCAAAATGGCAGGCAGGAGGAAAACCAGGGAAATCATTAGCTTCGTACCATTATACAACCACGTTTGCCAAAAACACAAAGCTCCCAACTCCTTCTTGTGAGGGAGAGTATTTCTGCAACTTGAGAGCTTTATTTGATCGAAGCGGAATCAACTCTGCGAGTCCCAATTACGTGCACAAACGGCAATAAATGCATTTTAATGAACATTTTAAAGCAGACACTGATAGTTATCACACCAAAAAAGTCACATCAGTACAGACGTTTGTGTCGTATCTAACAGACAAGTACTGTTAGCATTTTCCTCTCCTTTGGAAAAAAATAAATAAATTCAGTACTCAGGCAACAGAAATACATCAACGCTTCACCAACTACTTTGATTTAACATTTATATTTCATAAAATGTATGCCTCTGTGCCTCTTGCCAACTTCAGTATAAAAGACAGGAAAATTTCCTTGCAATTCAAATGCTCTGCATGACACTTAAGGACAAGCCTAATTCCTCAGCTCTCTTCGTAGCTCACGCTGTGCCACCACCTGACCATCTTGGTAGCCCTCCACTAGAATTGGCTTTACTACATTAGTGCCTTTCTCGCACTGAGAAGCCCCAAACTGGACTATTCATAAGAAGTTCCAATGCAGAAATAATCCTCTTTTTGTTGTAATTTTTAAGTTTCTGGTATTTGGGGCTCAAAGACAGCAAAGCCAAAAGACAAATGGAATTCTGACAGAGTAATTAATGCACTACTTGTTTGAAATAGTTTTGAGAGAAACCTGCCTCTCTGAGAAGAGGACAGAACAGAGGATTCGTTGTCTACAAGAAACTCCATCCACAGTGAAAGGATACGGACAAGTTTCTACTCACAGAATTTTTTTACTCATAAAAGTAATCAATTTTTTAAAATCTATCAGAGATTTAAACAAGTTTGTTTGCAGCTTAGTCCAAGTGCTAGCTATTAGAAAAGATGTCACAGAGCTACTCTCAGAAGTTATTCTAAACTATTCACTGGCAGTATAAAAACAGAAGACCCCCTTACTTTAAGATGACTCAAATAAAAGAGCATTCCATCTAGTTTTAAGAAAGAATTTCTCCCCTTAGCTACAGATAAACACAACACTGGTTAGTCAGTGTTAATTTGTCAAGGGAGAAGTTTACTGTTAAAAAGCTTAAACCCCTGATGAACTACATTTCTCTTGAATTTCCAATCTAGGACAGACATTGCCAGTTTAACTGAGAAACATTACAAGGAGAAGAATTTTTATCTTCATCCCTAAAGAAGATTCTGGTGCATACTGACAGGCTACAATTTTTTTTTTTTTTTTCCCCTTAATTTCTACTGCGTTTTGTATTTTCCAGTCCATGCTAAGGGAAAGTTCACTTACCACTGGCAAATTTCTGTCACGCTCTGATCAGATGGATGAAGGAAATCAGAACTGGCAAAGCTTAAGCAGCAGTTCAGCCATTAATTTTAAGACGCACCAAAAAACACCCTTTTAAATTCTGATGCTTTGCTATATCAGACACACAAAAATGAGAATTCAGGCTTTCCAATCAACTGGTTATTTATTGAACTGCTGACTGCCTTGTCAGGTTGTAAATTTTAAGTGTTTAGAGCTGTCATTATGCAATCATCTCACATATTTTGTTATCTAAATGTGAGGGCAGGACAAAACAGTACTTTATTCTGAAAACATATTCAAACTTGCCTCTAAGAACATATGCACATACAGTTTTGGTAGCCTAGTTATTCAAAGACCTTTTAGACAATGCTTATAGCCTCAATTCCCAGATCTTTGATCCATAACTTTAAACATAACATACTGAGATTAAAATAATTCTACATGCTATCACAACTAAATGACAATTAAGGTATTTATTCTGTAGCGAATATATTGCAACAGAAGGGATTTAGTGTGCACCCTTCAGTTTCTTTGCCAGCTATGTGCTATGACAAACTGAGTGTGAAAAGGTCAAAGTTTCCACCTCACTGATATTACATAGCAACCCCTTGTTAAAATTTTGCATTTTAGAGAAAGAGCTAGCAATATACATCATTTAGGGATCCTAAAGCTCTTTGTCACTGCATCCTCGGTGTAAACCATTGCTATACCAACAGTTCTTAACTCCATCCTCTCTGAAGACAGAGCAAAAACCCTTATGCATAGTTTTCCTTTATCTCTTTATATGGCCACTGACTTACATTCTTGTTTAAAATACAGTTCTCAGAGTATTAACAAGTTTAAATCTGCCCCACACCCAGCTGCATTCATAAAGAGTAAAGAAAAAAAAAAAAACCCAAAAAATTTCTAAATCAAACTAATTTTGAGCCAAGTAAATATCATGCCAATGATTGGGAAGGTTTCTTTATGGTCTAGCCAGGAAACTGCTCCAACTAGCCCTGCCTAAGAGATGCAAGAAGTTTCAGAAAAGTATCCAGCTCCTATCTTATCAATTTATGATTAACAGAAAATGCTCCAGAATTTCTATGGGAGATATGAAAATCTCACAGAAAAAAAAACCAAACCAAGTACATGAGAGCAGGGAAGTCTGCATCTGAGTGTCTGCAAGTAATTTAATGAAAACACCCAAAATGAGAAAATACCTTTTAAGGATCGGACCGCAACGGTAAGAACCAACGGTGGTTAAAATAAATCTGTTCCTCTGTTTATCTATTTGTGTACATTTGCCTCTGAATAAAGACTCTGACCGTGGTCCAAGAGTGTGTGAAACAGATTCACTCTTCCCCTTTTCCTTCACATTCAGCAATGTGAATCGGTGTGCTTTTCCAGTGAGCTGCACAGAGTGTTTCAGAGTTTACAAGGCAAGATGTTGGTCTGAGGAAAAGAAACATTCCACTGATGCACACCATCACATTCTTGGCATGAAGCTGCTGAGAATGTGCTTCTACCTCAGACATCTCTATTAACTAACAAACGTCAACTGTAAAAGAGGCTGAGGATTTCTAACACCTCTCCTGTTTGCAGCAGAACTTTGATCTCTGAAAGACAATTATCGACTACAGAAACCACTTTTTACCACTTCTTGAAATAGCTCTAAATTACAGAATCACAGAATGTTAAGGGTTGGAAGGGACCTTGAAAGATCATCTAGTCCAACCCCCTGTCAGAGCAGGTCACACAGGAATGTGTCCAGGCAGGTTTTGAATGCCTCCAGAGAAGGAGACTCCACAACCCCTCTGGGCAGCCTGTTCCAGAGTTCTGTCACCCTCACCATGAAGAAGTTTTTTCTCATATTTATGTGGAACCTCCTATGTTCCAGCTTACACCCATTGCCTCTTGTCCTATCATTGGATGACACTGAGAAGAGCCTGGCCCCATCCTCCTGACACTTATCCTTTACATATTTATAAACATTAATGAGGTCACCCCTCAGTCTCCTCTTTTCCAAGCTAAAGAGCCCAAGCTTCCCCAGCCTTTCCTCATAAGGGAGATGTTCCACTCCCTTAATAACCTTTGTGGCTCTGCGCTGGACTCCTTCAAGCAGTTCCCTGTCCTTCTTGAACTGAAGGGCCCAGAACTGGACACAGGATTACAAATGCAGCCTCACCAGGGCAGAGTAGAGGGGGAGGAGAACCTCTCTCGACCTACTAACCACACCCCTTCTAATCCACCCCAGAATGCCATTGGCCTTCTTGGCCACGTGGGCATATTGCTGGCTCATGGTCATTCTGCTGTCTACCAGGACCCCTGGGCCCCTTTCCCCCATGCTGCTCTCTAACAAGTCAGTCCCCAACCCATACTGGTACCTGGGGTTGTTCCTTCCCAGATGCAAGACTCTACGCTTGCCCTTGTATTTCATTTGGTCTCTCCCTACTGAACTCTCCAGCCTGTCCAGGTCTCTCTGAATGGCAGCACAGCCTGCTGGTGTGTCAGCCACTCCTCCCAGTTTGGTGTCATCAGTGAACTTGCTGACAGTGCACTCTGCTCTCTCATCCAGGTCACTGATAAATATATTGAATAGTACTGGTCCCACTACCAACCCTTGAGGGACTCCACTAGACAGAGGCCTCCAACTTGACCCTGCCCCACTGACCACAACTCTCTGGTTTCTTCCCTTCAACCAGTTCACAATCCACCTCACTACCTGATCATCTAGACCACTCTTCCTCAGTTTAGCTGTGAGGATGCTGTGGGAGACGGTGTCAAATGCTTTACTGAAATCAAGACAGACCATATCCACTGCTTTACCATCATCTATACACCTGGTTATGTCCTCATAAAAGGCTATCACGTTGGCCAAGCAAGACTTCCCCTTGGTGAAACAAAGTTGACTGCCCTTAATGACCCTAACTGCTGCAAGTCATTGCTTGGAAAAAGCCCAAACGACTAAAAACTCACAGTAGTTGTCCCTAGACTATTTGTAGACACAAGCACAGAGAGGAATAAAAAGAGAAAGCCCTAGCTCAAGTTCCCTTCAAGTTCATAAGCACACATGCTAAAAGCACATACTCATCCTCACTCTCCTCTTCTAGGTCTAAGGAGAAAGAAAAAAACCCAAACCTAAGCATCACCTAGAACACAACAGAAGACGTAGAGAAACTGCTTGTGTTTCACAAGCTTCCAGCAGAACACAGCAGAACATTTCCCTGGAATCCCAAATGCACTGACTGACAGACTGAAGAGGGGAAGGAAAACGAGGCTGATTGTGCACAAAGAACTGTTTCAGAATATTAGAAATCCTTACACTATTTGTGCATTTTTACTTTCCTGGACAGAGACAGATCAGCTAGTTTTGTCTTCAACACACTTAGTAATTTTAAGTTTTTATGCCTTTTTCCTCTTATGAAGGGAGTACGATGATACAACACACACCGAGCCACAGGATAACTGCACACAGCCGACTGGCAAAGAGGAAACTTGGTCCACCCTTTACATTTTGGCTCCCTCTCCTGGAAAGAAGTAAAAAAACAAGTAGCACCACTAAAGGGTTCCTTCCTCCTGTTAAATGCTGAATGCAACATGCAATTTTCAGCATGGCACAGTTTCTGCACCCCCCATTTCACCTGACACCTGAACACAACAACTGAAGAACCACCAAAATATCCTACCCGTTGCGTACACGGTCACGCTACGTACAAAGACCAGAAGAGGTCCCATCTGTAAAGCACAAATCTCAAATTTATATGGTACTTTTTGGAGCAGCAGTTACTTTTTGCTTGATCAGATTAATAGTCAGATCCCTTTGACAGATGAGGAATATAACCAGTGAATCGATCTAGTTATGCTAGTTCTGATCTATCAACTATGCTGTTCATGTACAAGAAAAAAAATTGTTATGCATATGTAGCAATTCCCTCAAGAGGAGGGCTCGATACACTTGTATTCAGCATTTTCTCACATGAACGTGAGGTTGAGGCCTTAGATCATCAGAATTTTATGCTGAACAGGACTGGGTAATTCTAAGTAACTTGCAACTAAATGTTAAGAGCAACCATAATTAACTCAAAGCAGAAGCTGCAAGTAGTGATATCTATTAAATAACAAATACACTTTGGAATTAGGTAAAAAAATGGCTCCAAGCATGGTAGTAATACATATGCCACTATTAAAGGCAGTCTGTAGCATATATAAAACTGTTCAGAATTAGAAAATACACAATATTAGAATATATAAAGGGGTAAGACTTTTCTCTCAGAAGTGGACTTCACCCACACATTATGCTGTTCTTGAATAGGTGTCAAGTGTTTTATGCCTTCTAGCCCACAGCTTGAAGTCAAAAGTCTGCAGAATAGAAACACTAGTTTACTTCTGCTCTGAAAGAAACCACTCAAACACCTCCCTATGTATGTATGCTACCTCCATACCATTTGCTAGTTCTGTTCTTCTCCAAACAAGGACTTTGTATCTCAGAGCTTGACACTGCATGGATTTATTAAAAGGTACAATTTCTATGTCATTCATTTTTCACCACTGTTAACATTTCCTGAAAGAACTAATCCCAGATTCAGTAAGTTAGAATCACAGAATCATAGAATGATTTGGGTTGGAAGGGACCTTTAAAGGTCATCTAGTCCAACCCCCCTGCAGTGAGCAGGGACATCTTTAATTAGATCAGGTTGCTCAGACCCCAGTGAAGCCTGACCTTGAACGTCTCCAGGGATGGGGCCTCCACCACCTCCCTGGGCAACCTGTTCCAGTGTCTCACCACCCTCATGGTAAAGAGCTATGTCCTTTCTAACGTTCAGTCTAAATCTACCCTTCTCTAGTTTAAAACCATTGCTCCTCATCCTATTGCTACATGCCTTTGTAAACAGTCCCTCCCCAGCTTTCTCGTAGGCCCCCTTCAGGTACTGGAAGGCCCATCTGCTCTTTGCAGTTATTTCAGAATGGGTAATTCTGTAAATACAATTAAGGCTATTTTCTCCTCCTGAATTTGCATCTTTATTCCTCTGCATTTGACAAGTGATGCTGAATTTCAAGCAGTATGAAAAATCCCTCTTCAGCTTGTCTTAGTTCCCCAAACATGTAGGATTGTTTTATTATCTGGCAGTTCTGTTGTTTCATGCTCTCTTCATTACATTTATTAGTTTTATGAAGTTCACAGGAAACTCGAGCTATCCATTCCATAACCTGCCCATATATTCCAGTCTGTTTCCTCACATATTTGGGAAAGACCAGACTCTCTGTTGTCGTGTGAAGACCACAGGATGCCAATGGTAACATGTCTCTCACCTTCTGAGTGGTAATACAAAACCAAGCAGTGTGAACACGTGCAGTTATTCTTACCTGAAATCAGTAATCCACGGGAATAGATCTGTTCCTATCCCCTCAAAACACAATTTCTTTAGGAGTGTGTGTGTCAGAAGTTCATGTAATTGGGAAGATAATGAGATTATGCCTTGCTTTCCAAGTCCTTACAAAAGGACTTCATGTAAATGGTACAAATTCATTTGTAAAGGGTTTCAGAAGTTCTGAGCAATAAGATAGCTTATTCAAATAACTGCATGTTTTCCATAGCACTCATTAAGAACAAAGTACATACATAAAACTTACGAAGAGAAATCTGTATTTCTAGTATTCAAACACTAAGGCTGCACCATTCCCTTAAAGCGCTTAATGTTTTCAAAGTAAAATATTTTAAGCCTTTAAAGAAGTCTTTGCATACTTAACATAGATCTATTTTTTTTTTTTTTTTTCCCTTCAGCCAGACTCCATCTGCTGGTCGGAACCGGAATTAGCTGGGGCAACATTTGTCTTCCTTCACTATGTCTTGACAGATGTCCTTATACTATTTTTTTCTGTGAATGGAAGAACATGTTGAAGCACTGACTTCTGCTGTTCAAACACCTCCTGTGTTCTCTCTTATCCCATTTTGTCTCAAAACTGTTCTATCACAATCATATGAGAACAGTAACATTTGAAAATAAAAGCAAAATATTTACAATTCAGACACTGCCTGAACAGAACTGAAGCTTTCACAACGCTTTAGGAATCTCAGTCTAAACCAGGCTCTAGACTACTACAGGTTATTTCACAGATTAACCCAGGCTAGAGATGGCAGCATAGAAGGAGAAAGTCAAGTTCATTTCGACAGCACTCACTAACACGCTGATGCTTCGTAAAAGTACTGGTAAACTTCAAGATTAAAGGGTAACACAAGCTAGACAGGAACATAAAGCAAAGAGGACCTCACGGCTACTCCTCTTGACAAGGTCGATGCCCATTCCACTCAGATTTATATAAATACTAATGGACTAGCAGATTTCCTACATATTTTGAGCACTTTGCTTATCTCCCACAGAGTGAGAGCTCACATGACTCAATCACATAACCTGCCCACACTCCTTAGAGCGAGGAGGGGAAAAATGAGACCAACGTTCTGTGGTAATCCTCTCAGGGCATCTTGAAGTCCCTCTTTTCTTGAAACGATGCAAGAACTATTAACAGGTACCTTTCTGAAAAGGGACCAGGTAAAATGGAACACGAGTACACAAAGGAATTTCCAAAAGCTCTGAAGAACCACTGCTAAAATACAAGGATAGAATCAACACATTCCTGCTTCAGAGATTCAGGCTTGGCTTTACGGACGAAGCACGTGTCTGTCCCTGCATCATACCAACGATACATGCTATGCCACACCACAGTTAGTTTCTTATTTTTCTATACCTGCAATATAGAAGCAACAGAAATGCTGAGACAGAAGCATTCTGTCTCATGTCATGCGATTTTCAAGAGCCTCCAAGTAAGTGCTCTCTCCACGAACAAGGTGGAATACAGTCCCTTGAAAAGCCAAGGGCAGTTAACTGTAAGGTTAACCTTTAACAACAAGAAGTCACGAAAGGGTAAAGAATTATTTTGACACTGAAATCTTCAACGTTTGACTTTTATTTCTTGGGCACACAAAGATAACTGCTTCGCAAGGCAACACTGGCTACTAGAAGTTTAATACAAAGGTGCTCATACTTTCCTAATATCTGCATTTTAAGACTGAAGACCACAGGCTTCCTGCTACAGCAACAAGTAAAAGCACCCTCAATGTAACCCATTTACACTTCAATAAGCACCATCCTATTACTATTTCTTCTATTTGCACAAGTTTAGAAAGCCTCACATCTCCTGAAAGGCACCTTGAGGAAAGAAAAAGCATTTCTATATGAAAAGGAAGATACTATGACTGTTGCAGAGGGACAAGACAATACAGTAGAAACATTTTCAACAGCAGGAACGGTCAAAGAAATAATTTATACTTTAAGAAGCTTACCTTTGTTGAAAGCACTTTAAAGGTACTTTGCTCTGGCACTATAGAGTGAAGAAGAACAAGCCTTAAGTTGTAGTCTTCACCTGATGGAAGTCTCACTGATGCATTCATCTGTTAACAGTTGAAAACACATCTCTGGTCACCTTTGAGAGCAGTTTTCCATTTCCAAGTAAAGGACTGTCATTTGGCACCAAGATTAAGTGATTAAATTAATGACCCTTCACTAGGGCACTTAAAGCTTCAGGCATCAGAATTTCAGACAACGCTACTACATTACTGCATTATTGAACAAGGTGTTTCTAAAGCATACTAGAAAATGAACAGGAGATTTCAATTCCTAGCCAGTAAGTACTCAAAAAGTCTATTATCCTGTCAGCTTGATCTGCATTCTTTTTTTTGAAAGAATTATATGGCAAATGAAGTATCAACACATTAATAATGAACATGAAAACAACTTGCAGCTTTCCTTCCAACACGCACAAACTACGTGGCAAGTGCTCACAAAATGTTAACAATCTAAAGCAGATAGCAACAACCAAGTACTTCTGGTAGTTCATGAAGTATCAACTTAGTTGAGACTAAGAACCTAAGACTTAAATATTCTCAGTTAAAGTAAACATGAACGTTACTGGTACTGCATATGGTACTACATTAAAGAGATTACTGCACTTTCTTGAAATATTAACAGTTTTAGAGATGCCAAAAGCAAGACAAACCCACCTAGCCACATTCATTCTTGTTCTATAACTGTCCAAAAGCAAGATCTTACTCTTTCACACCTGTTTTTACAATACCGGTCTCTGTTCATTCCCTCTCCAGATGCAAACTCAGTCCAGATGACTTCTTCCTCCACCCATCCAAAGACACAGGCAGCTGAAAACCAGACGTTCCCTTTGCAGCACACACCCCACACTCACTACTGCTTGTGTATAAATCCTACGGACGCCGCTGTGGCAACAGCTCCTGATTCACTTGACTGGACACACACACACATACAGCATAACTGTACATAAAAAAATGCTCAGACAGAAGACCACCTGAACCATTCTTTTCATGCTATTGCAGCAGGTAAGTGTTCACTTTGGGGAATTTAGAGATGCGTTGTCAATAACCAACACAAATCACCTCTTTCTCCGAGAACTGTACACTGACATCATCCTTCTGCGCGTTCTTGATCATTATAGTCACAATTACTTGAGATTCTGTTTGGTACCAGTCATATCTGAGCAGACAGAAACAAACAAAAGAAAACATGACTGCAAATTGATATACTGAAGAATACTAAAATTTGGAACAGTACATTGCGTAGTTTAATGGAGGAGACAACACATACAAAATTAAGACGTCTTTCCTTTCCTCTAAAAAAACAGTTGCAGAATTGACAAGGTAAGTAGTTACAGAACTAAGATTTTTTTGGTAATCAAAAAGCATATAAAATCAGGCCGCTTTCTTAACCAATTCATGATATTGTTTGCCTTCTATAAATTAAATGGCACTTTTCAGTTCAGGATCTTAAAAATATCTCAAAACCCATTACCTATACTAGGCATATGGGGCAGTCTTTGATTTAAGCTCAGCATGAGAATTAGAAGCCAGAATGCTTACTCCATTCCCCGCTCTCCCAGTGAGGCACAATCTCCTAAAAGTTCAATTCAGTCTGAACAAAAGCGACGAGTCAGAAACACTTCACTTACACTGCCATGTTTTTAAAGTTACCCCAAAAGAATTTCTACAGTCATTATCTTGCTTCTCCAATCCCCAAGCCAAAGAACAGTTGTATGTCAATTGTTTTAATTCTCACAGTAAAGCTGAAGTCAACTTACTTGATCTTTGGTAGCAGAGGTTGCTGCTGTGTATTCTAGTTGAAGCGTATTCCATTGGAAAGAAAGTTACATCAGCGTAAGTGAAAATATACAATGAAGTACTTTTCAAAGACACTAAAATCATTTTCATACTGATTGCTCCCCTTTTCTTGATTTATGTATGAGCATTAACTTCCAGATACAACTCTTGACTGTTCTCCTAGCCATTTATGTGAGATTAAGAATTTAAAAGCTTCAATTTACACTGAATATGTCAGTCTGTAATTTAAAACATATTGGTCAAACATTTTAAAACTAGCAGTAGGTTCAGCTTTAACTCATTTTCTTCCTGGATAAGAAGTATACCTGAAAGGCATACACTGGCTATGCTGCTCACCTAAATGTCATGAAAGAAACATGAAATAGATCTGAGAATTCAAGGTATAACTTTTATATGAAAAAACCTTTTAACTGCAAGATTTGACTTTCCATAGACCCACCGTGTTTTCTGTACACTTTCCTTCTCTATCCTACTCTTAAAATGTAAAAATGCAAGTAACTATGGAAGAGGGAGCAGAACAAATAATTTAAATTCCCATTTATTTTGTCTCAAGAAAAATAAAAATAAAGGGGTGTGTATGTCTGTGTTAATTTCAATATTTCTTCTGAAGACTTCCAATACAAAAAGGGAAAAGAAAGCTGAACAAGTTACAGAAGAAAAAAAAAAGTCTGCACAAAACACTTGCAAGCTACTGGACAAAAAATAAATCACTTTCTAGCAGTCACAAATTAGTACTGACAACATGAGCTGGTTAATTTGTAAATTAGGCTACACACTGCAAGACAGAAAGGTAAAATTTACTTCAATAAGTGCACAATAACTGCCAGATTTGTATACCATTCCCAAGAGTTTTCAGGATTCAAATTTTGCAACCTTGGTCTCAAATAAAAGAACATGTTTAGAAGAAAAGTGAAATCCTGCAGAATTGTATGAAATGGAAAAAGATTATTTTTAAAGCCTGAAAGCTGTGAGAAGCTGTTGAAGCCTGAAAGTATGCTCTAGCTTAACAGAGAAAGAGAAACAGTAGAGATATTAAGGAAAACATCTTACCACTTCTGTCTGGGATGCTGCTGAAAGAAAAAAGTTGCACTTTCAGAACAAGACATATTGAACTTAGAATCCATATGCTTATTCTAGCTTTCTTCAGTCATGCCAGACATTCTGCATTTATTCTAGTCTCCTCAGTGGGACAGTTAAAAACATGCCAGCTCTACCTCTAGCATTTTGCTTTTATGGCATTCTACTTTTCTAACAGACTTCAATCAGCAATTTGTGCAAGTGAACAACTGTAATCAGAACATGCTTTACATTAACACAAGGAACACATTTTTCATTACTTTCCCTTGCTTATCAGAAACTTTTTTGTTATACAGAACTTTTTTGAATGAAGGCAACATCACAGCACACAAAAGTTTGTTAAAAAATCACTTCCTGTGAGCCTGTACTAGGTGTATCATCCATTAACAGGAACAGAACAAAGTCCTCATCAAATTTGTATCTCATGCTAAGGCAAACCCAGCTGGAGAATGAGATGGAAACTTGGCAGAGAAATTCACTCATGACCTTAAATATACTGTAATACTTGGATCTAAACTGTAACTGTAAGTACTCCTAAGCTTTCCTCTTCATAGTATTTTTTTCCTAAAATATTTCAGATTAAATGTTTGAAGAAAACCAAATTTTCCCTTGGTTTCTTTTTAATGCATACTGCTAAAAAGAAGTAAAGATTAACAAAAAAAAAAAAAAAAGAATATTAAGTTGTAATGAAGAAATCGGGGTTGTTGCTTTATTGTGTTTTGTTGGGTTTTTTTGTTTGTTTGAGGGTTTTTTTGTTTGTTTTGTTTATCTTTGTTTGGGTTTTTTTTAACTGGTATAATAGAGAATTAAGAAAATAGCTCAAAAAGTAAAAAAGAGGGGTGAATATTCAGGCTAAACAGTTGAACAAGACAAAACACTGCAGAAAGTAATTATGACATTAGAGAAAAACGTGTATTACAACCTTGCTCCTCAAGAAGGTAGAACAAGTAGTCACCCAAAATAACTCTTTGCAAACAAGACCGTGCATGCCAATCTCTTACCTAATTTCTCCAATTAAAAATAATTCTGGGAAAAATAAAAGGGTTATCCTCTATTTGGTTTTTAGTCTACAGCTAAAATTAGTTAGCTGTGTGTGAAAACAACTTAAAAATAATTATGATTGTCTGAACTTCAAACAAGTATTCCCCTGTCACAGCTAATTATGACATTAGAAGCCTAGTATTCATGTTCCTCTGAATCTCAAGTATAGAAGTGTTCAGGATGTATATTCTGAGAGAAACAAGAGCTAGGAAAGCATTACTTTTTAAAAAAAAAATATATATATTTCTTTTGTTCTAAGAAAGAGGTAAGCTGTACATCTTTGAAAACGTAACACAGCTTCAAAGCACGGAGCATATCAAATTCCTTATCAAATATATGTGTTCTTCCTTACCATTTAGTGTTTCTTCACATCTTTTAATCCAAATAGTAAAGGTATCATCTACATCTGGAAGAGATCAAACACAGTAACATTAAAACTTCAAGCACTACACGTACTGCATAAAGAACAATTCACCACAACCGTCAACAAATCCACCCCAAACTCACATCAGTTTACAAAAGATAATAGGAAATAATACCTCTTTTAGTAATCTCTGTCATTTCAGTTAAGCTTTAATTATTTTTATACAACTTTCCTATTTAACTCTATTATATTTAATTAACTTCAAATCAATTTGTAGGACACCAGATTTTTGTCTGAACTGACCCAAATATGCTATTGCTCTCCAGTCTGCTCAACCCCTATATAACTGTTTAGAACGCAAGAAGTATAGGTTTTGGTTTTGTTTTTTAGTTTGTTTGTTTGGTGTGGGGTTTTTTGGGCATTGTTGTTTTTTTTGTTTGGGATTTGTGGGGTTTTTTTGGTTATAGTTTGTTTGGGTTTTTTTATTGTTTACACATTTCCCCTTTATTCTTAAAATTATTTTTTCAAACAGTCACACACTTCCTCTCTAGACGATTACCAGAAGAGACTGACTCTTCTGAGGACAATCCAAAGTGGCTCAAGTTTTCACAAACATCAAGTACTTTCTCCTGGTGCTTTCACACAAACTCTACGAACACATTTGAAGCTTCAGGGCTGTTAGAAATACAGAGGTAAACTTACGCTCTATGAATCAAAAATCATAGAAAAGTTTTGTAAGACCTTGGTACTTTCTGAAGCAAGCTCCCAAGACAGAAATTAATTTACTGGAAAAGAGATCAAAAGGTAGCAGTGTAATGACAGAGTACTCATCTAACTTCAGTGCATTCCAGAAAAGTCTTTCACAGTCAAGAAAACAAAAACATGGCAACATTACTGACCAACTACTAACATCAGCTATACTTTCTATCTTCTCACAATACAGAGAATTGACACGAAGGGGAGTTCACACAGTCAACTATCCCACACATGGCTTGAAGAAGCTTGACAGAGTTCCCAGCAGACAGGCAAGAACACCAAATGGGACTCCACTGCAGTTCTGCAAAGTACACATCCCAACCCCTTGAAATACAGAAATGTAAATTTAGGGTGCAGCTTAGTTCTTAAAATTGTCACCACGATCCTCAAGCCATTTTCTCTTCCCTTTTCTTCTGACATCCCCACCAGTCATCTTAGAAGTTCCCTAAATTTTAAGCTAGCTATATACCATTTATATAATATCTTAACTGTTGTTAGAAAAGATAAAACTGCAAATAATATGGCTGTCTTAACATTAGAAGACAATCACTCACCGACTCCTGCAGTCTTTTCTACATTCCTAGCAGATCCTAGGAAGGGATACCAATTTTCAGATGGAATTAACCAAAATGAACTATCAGAGGGTTCTCTTGTGGGATCCAAGGGCTCTCTTCAACTACCTCATGTGTACTTAATGTATTCAGATGACTGACCACAGACTATCCTCAGCAGTACAGGGGGAAAGGAGGTGAGGCATAAGACTCAAGATGCAGCAAAGTAAGTTGTGATTAGATAAGGGAAATTCTGACTAAAAGAGCAGTCAAACACTGGAGCAGGTTGCCCGAAGAGGCTGTGGAATCTTCAGTCTTGGACATACTTGAAAGTCAACACTAGGACCCCAGCAAACACAGGGAAGGTCAAAATTAATACTGCTTTTGGCCAGGGCATGGAATTAGGTGATCTGCAAAGCTTCCCTGAAACTGAAATTAATTTATAATTTTAAAATTTAGCACCCATACTCTAAAAAGACTTGCATCCAAGAACAAAGTCCGTTAATCAAAACTGAAATGATATGAAGTAGGTTCAGGAGTCTAAGCAAAGAAAAATGGAGTCAAGTCTCCACTGATCCAGCCCCTGACTTTCAGGTGCAGGTGAGGAATTCTCTTTTTAACTATGGCCTATAATAAGACCGCTTTGCAACACAAACTTTAACAGAAAGGTCCAGTGTTATCTTTCTTATTTTCCTAGAAGATTCCCCTTGACAACCACTGCCTCTTTCCTTGCATCCCAACACATTTTATAATTTGATGTAATTTTTTTTTCCTCTATAATTGCATTACTCTCCCAAAGAACTTACCAAAAACTTCTATTAAATAACTTTCTAGTTCAGAAAACACAACTAGGTCTTCACTTACTGAAAATCCAATGCTTAGGTCTTCACTTACTGAAAATCCAATGCTTAGAATGCAAGAAAAGTACATACCAAGATGTTTCTTTAAAAAGCTGACACATTCCACCTTTAGTAAATTCATTAGGTGGTCACAGAAAAAAAATAAAAAAAATAAAAATCAGTATAATTGTTCTAAATCCACACAACATGCTGAAGAGTAACAGATCACACTTCTTCAGTGTAAGAACAAACTCCACAAATCCACGTGGTCCACTCTCACAACTGAGTGAAAGTAACTCTGCTTCCTAATGTTATTTTATAAAATAAAGAAACATTGCACATTCAACAATTCATTGTTTAGATATATTTAGATATCCCTGGAGGTGGGTAACGGGAAGCCTGCTGTGATACCCTAGGCCTCTCAGTGCTGCCAGTAATGAGCACAAGTAGGATGCTCATTGTTGTTAGCATTCCAGACTGAGGTTTAAAACAGCCTTCACATCAGCAAGGAACAGAAACATCTACCGGTGTACTTCTGTTCCCTTGCTTGGCAAAGAAACCAGCCTTCCCAGCAAAGAATCCCCCCCCCCAGATTCTCTCTGAGGCAGCAACAGCTAAAGTCTTCTCTCTTTCTCACCTGCTTAGCAGTATGTGACAAATTTTCCCTCTGCGCTTTGTTCATTTTGCACTGGCTGCGTTTAACTGGCAGTTAATTGTCTTGCTGAAATGCTATATGCTCACAACTGTTTTCACCTGGGATCCACCAAACATTCCACAGAACTGCAAAGGCAAATTCTGCTTAATGACATCAACTTGCCAGCGAATTAGGTAATATATGGAAGAGAATCAACCGAAAATCTGTGTTTTTTTAAAAGGCCTTCAGGAGACTCCTCATCTCACAGCAGGTCACGGAATTTTGTAATGAGATAGGGGAAGCACAGTGGAAGCTATCTTCAGATGAGAGAGTAATCAGGAAGGACTGGGAAGCTTCAGAAACACTTCAACTGGGTAAGCAGCAAAAAAACCAAAACCCAAAACAGTGGCAAATTAAATTCCAACAGGTAGAAGTTGAGCAATTCAACACAGCAAAACACTGTGCTGTATTTCAGGGTTTATGAATTAGCTAAGAGGATCCTGGTATCCACTGACTTACCTAAAAAGTCACCTGCAGTTCTGTGTGTTGTCGCACCCTGCAACCTAAGCAGGATGTGGGGTTAAACAGAAAGAAAAAACACTGATGCTGTGGCCTGAGGAGATTTCGTATATCATCTGTATTTTGAACAACTCCAACTGACAGACTGGAAAGGTGACAAAATCCACGCACACAGAAAGCCTCAAACTGATAATGGTTGTTTGGGGTGGGGCAAGAATATGAAAAAATACTGATTAGTAATTCAATTACATTCAGAAATGATGAGTTTGGAGATGTATGAAAAGTTACTTATCAAGCAAGGAAAGCTAGAGAAGTACACTGGAAGCAACCACTTCCTTTCATGGGAAGATACTAGAGAACTTGGCTAGACTGCAAAGCCACACTTGTCTTTCTAGTATACAGACTAGCAGAGACTTCCCAGTTATTCAAACTACCAAAACTGAAAAAACTTTAGGACATTTCTTATACTTTAACTCCTACTCCAGAGGAGCCTACACTGACAACTAACAGCTGCTGCAATTCCATCACATCGCCTTTCCACCACCGTTACCACTGCCCCAACACTGCTCTGTCGCTTCACTTCTGCTGGCTTCAGCACTCAGATCGTTCATTGGGCCATTTCAACTCATTAATCCAGTGGGAAAATACTTTAAAAACATCAGCTTTCTGCAGACTTAGTGCACTGAGAGAAGAGGCTAAGCAAGCACAGGTGAAGGCAGAAGCACGATCGCTTGGCAGCAAGCACAAATTGGCTTACACTCCCATGAAATTCCAGTTTTAGATCAGAGGATCAGATCACCTATTTCCAAGAGGCAAAGTAATGACATTTTTGCTAAACCTTCAGGTCCCAGCCAGTATTACAGATAAGAAAACATACTACAAAGATCTGAGGCCATGACAACTCTTATCAGATCAGTGCACTTCGCTCTGTGTAACCTTTTCAAGGTGCTTTTCTTACCCTTTCCTTCCACTGCTGGGAAGGGAGGAAATGGAATGCAGAGAGGGTTTTATTTAAAATGGGGGACAGGAGGGATGAGAAAGGACTCTCAACCATCTTGCAGTTGCTTTGTTGTATGCTTCCCCATGCCATCTACCAAAGCTTTCTGTATTAAACTACTCCTTTCCTGCTTCTAGAATGAAGTCAGGTTTTAGAAAAGCTCTAATTCTCCCCAAACTAAGCAGTGTCTAAGTCCAGACAGAAAGCCAACACTTTAAGAAAAAAAAAAGATAAAATAAATATGCTTCTGTAATTAAGGGATATGTGAGGTAAAAATCTATTTTAAATACTCATCAAGTTGCATGTTCTTTCTAAAGACCAGTCTGTCAAATAGTTTAAGAAATAAGAAATTCCAGCTATGTATAAGGAGCCTGTTCTGTTCAGAAACTTTTCTGTGACACACACCATTGCCACCATTTATTTGCAAGACCTCCAGGAAGTAGGAAAAACACTCCCTATTTTATAAAAAGAAGTAAAATCATACACTACTTGCTAGAACTTTGATATATCTTTTCAAGCAGTTGTATACTTTTTTGCAGTAATTGCACAAACCTTCCCAAAAGTCAGACATCTGAAGTCAGGCACCTAATTTATTAGCCTTCAAAAAATGAAAGAAAGAAAAAAAACAACCAACCAAACAAAAAAAACCCAAAAAACCAAGAAATCCTTGGTTTTCACTTCCAACTAACATTACTTTTTTTTCCCCATTAGCAAAGGAGTACTGAATACACAAGAAATGTTAATACTTACTGTCCAATCTCTGTCCCTCTCTGAAAGACTCTAAAGCAGATGCATAGTTTTTGATATGATATTCACCTAACCTGACATGAACAAAGAAAAACACAAGGAAATAGTAATTACTTTTCAGTCTAAATCACACTCTGTAGATCACAACATCCTTAGTTCACACACTGAAGTGGTCAAGATTACACATGTAAGAATTTAAATCACCTAAGAGGCATATTTTTTAAATGGCTAGGGTGTTAATCACCCCAAACCAAATTGCTTCTTACAAGCACAGCCTTATTACAGATGGGTTGACAAGCAGCATGGCATTAAATTTATTCATTCATCGTGTTGCAAAAACCTTGTACAGAGCCATAACCCAAACACTAGTATTGCCCTACACATTATCACAATAGTCATGAAGTATAACATGAGATAACATACCCTTTCCTAAGCAGTGCTACAGCATTATTGGGGTTCAATTGAAGGGACTTCTCTGCATCTGCAACTGCATCTGTTGGAAGTCAGTTTGAAGGGGAAGAACATAACAATACGTTATAAAAATCAGTCAACTGTGAGTCTTTCCATAGTGAAAATTTTTTCAGGTGTACTCTGTTAGCTTTCTTAGCTTGCACACAAATTACACCATTGGAATCACATCTAGCCACGAATACTATTTCCCCTTCACTCAGCTGCAGAGCTCTACAAAAGATGTAGCATGACTTTCATTTAGTCAAATCCTCTACTTAGATCTGAAGTGTGAATATTTTTGTTTGGGTTTTTTCACTGGAAAGTAAAAATAGACCAAATCTAAACTTACTCAGTTAATCTTTTTCCCAGGCATTAGTCAGTTATCACATTCCTACCATGACAGGATTCAAGTCTCTACAAAAATCATAAGGATGGAAGATGCTTAAAACACAAAGCTCAAAATCTGCCTGAGAAGTCTACCGAAAAAACCCCACAAAACTGTCAAGATAATACTAGGCTAAAATCAAATGGAAAACTGGGACTGCAGAGCACCCAATTCATTGGAAGGTTTGCAGACACAAAACAAAGAAAACTATAAAATTACGCACTAACTGTAAAAACCAGCACACTAAGTTACAGGTAACACTTTCTCTTATTACTACATTTGGCTTCAGATTGAAGGCATCTTCCATTAAAGAACATTATTATAATACACTTCTAAGAGGATTCTCGGTGCTGTCTGAAGATGTTACCAGCATATTTCTGTAGAAGAATATAAGCATAAGCGCGTTGACAATAATATTCGGCATCATCTGGATTCTTTTCCAAAGCTGTTGTCAGTTCCTGGAAAGACAGATAAAAAAAATAAAATAAAAATTAAATGAAATGGCGCCTCTAAAGTCCCCATAAAAACATGGTACTGTCAACTAAGAGACATTTCAGAAAACCCCATCCTGACTGGCATGACTGCTTACCTGTTGTTCAGTTCCCATCCACAAAGCTTAAACATCAGAGCTTGCAGTACAAAGAACCTGCCAACTTGATCAAATTGAAGGAGCCAGTTTCTTAGCCAGAAGGAAACAGGACTTTAACATGCTTTCAACATGAAGCCTAACACACAGACAAATCTATATTCCAAGGAGTTTCCTATAATTCTCAGCATTTTTGTACAGGGAGTTCCTGAATTTCGGGAAGCACCGCAGTATTAGGAATTCAGAAGTCAACATGCAGTGTGTCAGAACACTTGTGTGGAGATAACATGCTTAAAGCATTGTAATGTGAAGAAATACCACATTATATGGTAGTATTAAGCGTAAGTGATTGCTCTGATTTATGCCAAGCACAAAAGCAGGAGAAAAGACTTATGGAGCACACAGTTCACAGGGATTATTGTTGCACAGTGGAAAGAAGCACAAAGTAGTCCCTTGTTAGGGGAATCACTGGGTGTACAAGTTGAAATAACCGTATTTTGCTGCCTATGAGAAAAGTTTATGACTTCTGCACAACCAGATAAAATCACAGTGACTCAATGCACACATCTGGAAAAAGCATCTCCAATTCTCTCCTTATTAGTGAGAGAACTTCTCTTTGCTAGAAGACAGTAACTCTTCCAAACGCACTACAGTATATCGCTACAATACTGTAGCTAAGTTGACTTCTACTGAGACTTCTACTCAGAATCTATCAAGCATGAATGTAGCTAAGATACAGGCTTTAAAGCTGCATAAACATTAGTACAGCACAGCTGCTAAAACTCTGTCTCACCAAGTCAGAGAAAAAGAAAGAGCAGAAGGACTTGTCTTAGTTTTAATTCAGATCAGTATCTTGTTCTGTTTTATAGATGGCACATAAAATATTTATGGTAACTAGGACTTAAGTGGCCACAACAGCTTGTTTTAGCAGTGGCATGAATTCTTACCAGTGTAAGATATGCAAATTTATATATAGGTACAGCATATCAATCCAAAACCTCAGGGGTCTCTGAAGATAGAGGCAGGCAGTAGACAACTGCAACTTTATCTAATTGTACCAATACCAGTTGTATCCAAATTAAAGTCATTCAAAAGCAGTTGTTGTTGAGGAAATACTCCCATGGCTATAAGTATTCCACATGAGAGGGACATGACATAACCCACACATTAAAATTGGTCCCTATTGTGATGAGAAGTGAAGTCCAGCTTTTGACCTCAAAACCAAGTGGGATCTGACTGACACTGAATGCCTCAGGCACCTCACCAGAAGAGTCACTTCAGTGGCAGATCACCTCTCACTCCAAACATTATTTTCTGCAACTCACGCTGATGACAGAAGCACCAGTCAGAACAAGCAGACAACATATGAACGGATTCTCCTACAGAACCAGCCCTTACACCAGGAAAGCAAGGAAAACCAAACCCAAGCATTTTCAACGTGTGAAACTCATCTCTTCATTGGCTTTTTATCATTAAACCATCACATTCTCTCACACACACAGAGAAGTTACTCCTATGACACAGCCATTTGAGAAAAGAGCCAAAGAACACTCAACCAGCAGCAGGAACTCCAGGTTATGGACATCAGCAACAGTTACTAAGAATTAGCCAACAACCTTGTCCTCACAAACACTCAAGTAGGTGTTTTCTACATATTTTGACTCTAAAGGCTTTAACCATGCAACTAAGTTGAAAATTATTTCTAAATACCCTGGGAATGTTCAGGTCCCTTCATGCTAATGGCAACAATTAAAGGTGCTTTCAGACTCCACAGAGTAACCTACTTTTTCAACTTAAAATGACAAAACAGTCATTAAAGAGTTCACAGCTTTATCATTCAGACATATTTAAAGGTGGATGATCATCTTTCAGTCATCTAACATCCAGGAGCAGAAAGCCAAAGCATGCTCTCCAGGAGCTCGAAGAATCCAAAGTCCTGAGGACAGTGCAGCAATGCCACGCCAACCGGACACAAGTCCAGGCAGGTGTGGAAGCATTACACAGCACTATTTATATAGTATCATGTCTCAGATTAGAAATATTAAGTACATGAGCTAAAAGACCACGCCTAAGATGGTGCAAATGTGGTATCTACCTGTAGATCCAAGGTAGTAAATCAGCAAAATGCTGCACTGGACTATGGGACTTAACCAGTTCAGAGATTATCAAGCACAATCTGCCTACTCAGTACTTGAAAAAAAGGCTACACAAATGACACCAGTAGTACCATACCAGATATTAAATAATGCCTATAGAATGTGTTACATACTGTTCTGAAGCTCTGAATGTACAAAGAGCACTGTACAAACTGAAATACAAACTAGAAAAGCAAAGCAACTATGTTAATACATAAAAAAACCCCAAACAAAAACCCAACCCAAATGCATATTCTGATAGTAACATATTCAAAGATCTTCTGGTGTTGGGTTTTTTTTGGTTTGGTGGGTTTTTTTCCCTCCACAATGGGAAACTAATTTAAGTTACCAAAAAAAAAAAAAAAAAAAGTTAAGTTTTACTCTACCAGATATTGGTTATTCCAAATTGCTTTTTATATGTTATTTACTTCTGAAAAACTTATACAAGCTACAGCCCAAACCCCAAAGAACTGAAAGATTTAGCTTCACTATTTTCTTTATGGTGATATAATTCAGTATCATCTTATGCCTCTGCTACCTACTCAATTCAAACAGAACTAACCATTTACATCCTCTTCCCTTCCAAGTATTTTAAATAGAAATACTTATCTACTCTCCATTTGGTCTTCTTGTAACCTTTGAAAACACATTAATACATGTTAATGGGTAAAATCTTGGAATCACAATCCCAGCCAGGTTTGAAGAGACCTTCAAAAAATCACCTCATCCAACCTTTCATGGGAAAAGGAGCCCAGATGAAATTATCTAGCACCCCGTCCAGTTCTGGAAACCTCCAGTGATGAGGGCTCCACCATGCCTGTAGGGAGGTTGTTCAGGTGAATGGTCGTTCTTGTGGTACCAAAATTTATATTTTATGTCAAGAGGAAATCAAAATCAGTTCTGACCCCCACAAACTACAGAAAGAGGAAAAAAAGAGATCAGGGCAGAACAAGAACTAATAAAGACTGAGTACATTTCTCGAATACGCTTGGGGCTTTTTGTAAACGCAAATCACAACTGATTTAGTTATTTGAACTACCATCTACCTACGTGCAAGAGAAAGTTAGTACAGTTTAGTTTGGGTTTTTTTTTTTCCCCGTTCTTTGCAACACAGGTAGCACAAGTATTTTGAGAGAACCGCGCTGAACTCCTCCGCAGCCAGACCGCACATGACAACGAGGTTTCCAGGGGAAACTAAAAGCCACCCACCCACACACACACTCACACACTCCGCTCGCAGCGAGGGCAACCACACGACGCTTCAGCCGTTCCCGTCGCCCCTAAGAGCGGCAGGGCGCGCTGCGAGCCCCGTGTCCCTCCAGCACCCCAACGCCGACGGCTCAACGAGCCGGTAAACTTCAAACACCCGCGGGGCAAGGCCCCCGCCGCCCCGGCCCGCCCCGCCCCAGCCCGGCCCTCACCTGCGCCGCTGCCGCCGGGTCCCGGTCGACGTCCCCTTCCGAGAACCTGATGAGGAAATACAAGGGAGTAAGCGGGCGAGGGAGGGGCGGGCGAAAGGGGAGCGGGGGCGGCGCGGGGGTAAGACTGACCGCGGAGGGGTCGCTGCCGCCGCCATGCCGCCCGCCGCCCCCGGGAAACTTCTGGAGCCGCTGAGGCACCCGCGCCACGAACCCCAAGGCCGCAGGCGCGCAAGGCCTGACGGGATGCGGAGGGGAGCAGCGGCCTCGCAAGCTCCTCCCGCGCTTCGCCGGGCGAGGCGGGGCGCCCACGGCTGCCGAGGCCGCAGCGCCTCCTCCCCCTGCCATAGAGCTGGAGGACCGGCCGCGGCAGAAGGGCCCAGCAGCCCTTTGCGCCCGCCTCTTCCTCCCCCGGCAGTGCCGGGGCGGGGATGGCGACTGTCTCCGTGCCGCAGCTTGCCCCGTGTGGCGGGCAGAGCCTCCCGAGGGGGCCCACGCGAGCACGGGAGCGAGCGGCCAGCTGGCGAAGGCACGCAGCTGCCTTGGGGGGGGGAGCCTGAGGACAGAGAGGGTGAAGGCCGAGGCGTTCGCGCGCACGGGGGTGGCCTGTCCGGGAAACACCGGACTTGTCTGACACTCAGATGCTTCTTCTCGCCCCAGCCTGAAGGTGCCAGCACCCGGCACTGTCACCGGGATCAGCGAGCACCCCCGGCCGGGCCCGGTGGTGAAGCAGTGCTGGCTGCCTGAGCCCTTCCTCCCTTTCACCTTCTCCTCCTCTTCCCCGGGCTCCCTTCCGTGAAATGCCTCAGGAAAAAAAAAAAAAAAAAAAAAGTGTCTTTTTTCTCCTCGGCAGCCTCAGACGCGTGCAGAAAAGAACCGCGGCCTCATTTTTTTCTGAGTCAGCAGCGGCTGGGATTTGAGCCTGGCTGTGTTTTGTTCGGCTGCTGCTGCGACAGGCACAAAGGCAGCTGTGAGAGGCGAGGAGTTGCTCAAAACTCCAAAGGTGAGCCCTGGTTTTGTGCTTTACTCCAGCTTCTCCCTTCCTCTGTCCTAAGGAGAGCTAGAAGTATGGATACACCCGGATGGTGGACAGAGCCTGAGGGACATGGGAAGGGAGTTACTTGCATTTACTGCTGGTTACACAACAGAGTCTGCTGGAGATTTTCGCCGCTTTCCCAACTGACATAAACGGACAAACCATTTTCCCTTTCTAACACTCGTGGCAAGAAGTTTTGTTGATGAAGTTGTAACCTCAGGGTGTGATTATTTTTTTTTTTCCCATGTTTCCAGTAAATCAGCAAAACAACTTCCCCGCATTTAAAAACAATGTCAGTCAAGTGTTATCACTTCAGGTTTCCTAGTATTATGAAACACTGTATGACAGGAAAAAGCCCCTACTTTACAGCCTAATTAAAAAATATTAGCCTCCCTCTCCAGTGCTTTCGTCAATCTGAAATAGCCCTCAGAATGAGAACTGTACCAGGTACCACTTCTACACTGCCTACCCACACTCCTAGGGATGTTACCAGCTCTCCCCAGCTGCGGGGGGCACTGCCAGATAAAACAACCACCGGGCAGCAGTTGCTTTGGTTTGAAAATAGAGTGAGGTGTGCTGGACTGGCAGGTGGAAGCCTGACTGGGTGGCAGTCAGAGGGAAGGAAGGTAGAATGAAACAGGGAGTTTGAACTGCCAAGAGACAGGGCAGCTGTGGCAGAGAACTGCTCATTTGATGCAGTTTGTCAGAACTCTCTTCAAAAACTCCTGTTCACCTAGACCAAACTGCCTCTGCTGCAGTTCATCTCCCATTATTTTTTCTAGTACTCATATGCTTATCTTCACCTTATGAACCCATCAATAAAACTGCTACATGAATTCAATTACAGAAAATCATATTCCCTTTAATTTTACATTCCACCAATCTTATTTTTAGTCCACCTTCTGCTGAAACCCTGCAAGTATGCAAAGTCTCAGAGTAATCTGGGCCAACAGCTGCGTGAGACAAGCTACAATGACCTTTGTGATGAAGGGCACCTCAGAATCACGTTCAAAGTTTTGGGTTGTCTGTAACATAAGGAAGTGACAGAAAAGTTTTAAGTCCAGTTCTTGAGTTTAGCCCAACTTTTATCTGAGCTGCAGAACCATGCAGTACTATGATGTCAAAGGACACCCACGGAATGTTGGTTGCACTCAAGTCTGTCCTGAAGTGATTCGTGAATTGCTCATGTCCCACCCCAGGCCCACACTGATTCAGCAGCTGGTCCTGCGTCTCAGTGCATGTTGGTTACTTACAATGATCACCAAAGCATTATACAAATATAAAAACACTGCAGAGTAAATACAGAAAAAATGTTTTTCCACTTGATTTATTTTCATAATAAACCAATTAAAAATACAAAAGGCAAGGACCCAAGGTTCAGAGGGCTCCATCATTTAAAAATTTGTCTTTAAATACAAATTCACTCTGTAATATGAATACATATAACATTAGACCTCTAAACATAATGATCTTATTTGCATCTATCAAAAATTTGTATGGAACAAATTAGCTGAAAAAAACTTCCCTGTAACATTGAATGTACATTATTTACAATCAAAAAACCCCCAGCTCTTAGAAGTATTAATCTCCAAATACCTGCATAAATTGTATATAATTCTTTTCCCTCCCCCCTTACAAAATAATCTGAAGTAGAATGCAAGATTGTTAAGCTTCATAGTCGCAAAATGGCATGAAACATTTGCACCTGTAGTGATGCCGTTAGCTTCTGTAATTAAATATATCTGATGTTTTCATATAAAATATAGAAATGGCGTTGTCCATTACTGGAATAAATGTTTCATATACTCTCAATAGGAGTGTATATTCAATTTTTTGCACACACGAGGGCTTGTGCTGCAAAAAAATGTAAGAGGATACCTGGCTATCAAAGTCTAAAACTGGTGTGGATCCACCGGTATGAAACATATACTTGATGATAAAAATCCATACGCATGGAATGAAAACGTCCCACTAAAAGTAATTGTTGCTTCAAAAGTTACGTGATACACATAGAGATTAAACAGAAAAGGTTATAATAACATTACTGCAATGTAAATCGGCTACAGACTGAAAACGCACAACGAGAAAGAAGTTTGGAACTTTGGCCAACAACCTCAGGAGAAAATCCTCATAGCGTAAAAAAGCATGTTCCTTCATGCTTGTATTTTGAAACGTGAGTAATATATCATTTTATTTATATGATAACATTGAGCAATTAACAGAAAATCAAAATCCATTCTAAAGCATGAATTCTAACAATTAATTGCAGAAGTTAAGTAGCTTTGCAACATCTTGCTTCAGAATCAAATCATATATATACATAACTGAAAAGGTCCCATCACATTTATGAAAATAATCATCCACAGGGTCTTTTTTTTTTTTTTTTTAATTTATTAATATGAATTGGGTTCCAACGGCTCATTTTCTTGCTTCACTTGCACGTTAGATGGGAAACCATTCGAACTGGACACGACCATCACAAACGGTTGCTGCTGGAATCTCTGCTCCGACTGCTCGGTATCATCTAATTTGTCACTGTCTTCTTCTTTTACCACTCCCTGGACGCCGATCTGTTTCGTTTCTGGTGCTTTAATAACTGAAGTGATCACCGTGCCCGAGGGGTGAGCCACCACCTGCGAGCTGCTGGGTGAGAACGTTACCACGGGGGTAGTGGCACTGAAGGAGGGAGAAGAAGCCATGTTGACTGTTCCATTGCAAATTGTCTGCACGCTGCTGGTGAGCACCTGCTGAACTTGTGCTGGGCTCAGCACGATTGAGGAAGGAGGCGAGACTGGCTTCTGAGACTGTAGCATGACGTTTTCTTTAAGAACCGTCATGGGTTGTGAAGTAGGAATGGCTTGTAAAATGAATTTTTGGGGCGTTGTTGCTGAGGCTGGATCTGTGCTGGCTATCACTGTAGTAAGAGGCACTGTCTGGAGTGTTACAGTATGCAGCTGCTGATTGCCGGGAGAAACAACCACTGGAACTTGGGTAGGAGTCTGTAAAGTCCTATTGAGACTGGAAAAGATTATAGGGTCAGAACATTTCCACGCTGAGTTTTGAAAAACAATTACACATTTACTATTGAAAAAAAATCACTTGGCATCATAAACATCTCTGTAATCAAAGGGTCCAAAAGAGGTAGCAGTTGAAACAAGAACTAGACCTGACCCCTGAATTCAGCAACACAGTTCCCAAAGTAAAGGTACACTGTGTGAACAACACTACCATCACCAAACTGAACAGTCTGCCTTTGGTCATCAGAAAACCCGGGAACTGCAACTAGAGATCTCCTTCTCAAGCATTCATCGACCAGCATGACCCACTACACATCTGCCATCAATTTCATTTGTAATATTTTGTAATTTAACATAATTTGCAAGTTAACACACCTAAATTCCTAAGTCAGGCTTCAATTCCTGTGATACCTACATAAACATTTACCTATAGGCAAAAGTATCTGCACTGTAACAGTGAGCCTGGTCAGGACCTTCTCAGACTCCCAGGACGTACAGTACTCTGTCTTGCCAGGCTTACATGCTCCTTCTGGTAAAGCAACTGAACAATATTTGCTCCCCAAACATCAGTTTAAGTTAGGAATGATTGCATCAGTTGCAGGTTCACAGACCTGGGTACCACATTAGTTTACATGTGCAGCTGAGAGGGTGACGTTAGAGGATCAACAACCATCTTGCTGAAGCACACAACAACTACAATGGACAATGGCGACTTAGAGATGGGGCCGAACTGCATCCACTCCAGTCATGCAAATAAAACCAAAACAAACAAAAAACCCAAACCACAACACACTCCTGGTGAAGCAAAAGATTCCTTGGGGGAGGGAAAGAGAAAGGGAAGGGTAATGGCTTTGACACACTCTTACAGCTTGCTGCAGCCCACCATGCCATGCTGTCTCCTGTAATTTTTTTCTTTCCTTCTACTTGTCCTGCAAAGTTTTCTCCAACCTTCCTGCTTCTCTGCAGTGTCTTCTCCTGCCTGTCCTCCTTTCCTTTTTTAGTCTTCAGCTCTCCCTTGTGTCTTCTTGAATGTATTGTGACACTGACCAAAACCAAAACCAACTTATCTCCTCCTTGCTCATTTCTACCCCTGCTGAAATTGCTTCAGATAGAAAGCAATTGCTCATCAACATTTGTACTTCCAAGTCCATGCACAATGCTGTGTTCTTCCTTCTGAATACTGGTCCTCAGATATGCTGTGAGGGTTGTGCACTATGCATCTACTGCGGTCCTCCTTTCTGTAGTCCTTCTACCCACATTTTGTACAGCTTTGTGGAATCCTGCTTGCCAGCATTCAGCCATTGATCAGTCAGATCAGATTCAGCACATTCAAAATTTAATTTAAACCCATGTTCTGGCTATCAGAGTTCAAAAAAAACCCCACAACCCCAACCAACCTCACCAAAGCAGGACTTATGTGAAGCTGAAGCTATGGGGCAATGTGGATGTAGATGCTGCTGCTGGCAGTAGTCCAACCACACAAGGAGTTGCATTCCCCTTTTCTTAGCACAGCAGCAAAGGCAAGTGAAGGAATATTTGTAGAAGATGTCCCTGGTCACTCAGCTCAGTCCTCTGGGAAAGACCCCTAGACAAGCCACAGAGATTGCTCCAGCAAGAGCATCTCCAGTAACCCAGATGGTATCGGGCTCAGAGTACATCAGTACTCCCTGAGCATCCTCCATCTGCCGACCCCTGCTGCAGGCAGTCTTTTCCCCACCTCGTACATAACTTGGTAACACAAGGAACAAAATCTGCATCTGTAGCTTTCTCTTCCTCCCAAGAAAGAAGGTTGCAGTACCAAGCAATGCTGCTGTAGCAAAACAAATCCAAATCCTTGCCCATGAGGCTCCTATGCAGGTCTCATCAGAGAGGCCATAACCAGGACACAAAATTTGATGAGACTGACAGAGTCCATCCTGAGCCTCTGTTTCATGCAACTAGAGGCAGCCCAAGGAAGAAGCCCATGGAAATGGGAGCTGGCTGGAGGTGAAGCACCAGCTACAGTGAGCGCTTCTTTCTCTCCAGCTTCTGGAGAACTTGGTGCTGCACAGCAAATACCAACAACTGTGCTTAACGTGCAAGGCTCAGAATGACAGCACCAAGGCTCACATCAAGTCTGCTATTTATTTTTTTTTCCCAGCAACTGCCCTGAGACTTTAATAGAAAAAACACAAATCACTGTGTCAGAAGTAGTAACAGGATGAGGCCATCCCCTAGCTTTTCTGAAAAAAATAAAAATTAAAACAAAGTAAACTACCTACAGTTAAAGAAACCTGCAGTAAAAATCAAAATGTCACCTAGATACAGCTCAACCCAGGAAAGTCAAGAGAGAACAGCAATGCAAGCGGAACAGCTAAGAAGAAAAGACAACTGACACTTGCCATCAGAAAAGCATTAAAAAGCATCAGAGTAGAAACCAAGCCAGCTCTTTAATCCCTGAAGAAACTTCCTTGAGCCTGAAGTATTAAGCTCAACTCCATAGTTGCAGATTTTAAAGCAGCAGCTGAAGCTGCTAGCCTGTTCTGGTATGTCAACCAAGTATTACTTTGAAGCTCCTTGTTCTTTAGCTGTTTTGTTTTAAAACAAAGTAGTAAAAATAAAAGCTTCTAGCTGCTATATGTCTGTAAAGGACAACCTCAGCAAGTGTGAAGTGGATCTAATCAATGCAGAAAATATTTTGCGAAGCACTAGGAGCAACAGCTCTGGGGGGACCAAACCAGACTGTCTGTCTCAGCACACTGCAATCAGAATGTGCATATTGATGTCAAGCCATTTTATGTCTCCTGAAAGCAAGTCCCATACCTGTACCTCATACTGTGACTGGCAGTTTACTCCAAGTGCTTCTCCATCAGTCAAGTTACATCCATATGATACATCCATACATAAACATGATACACATATATGTATACACACACATAGAGAGTGTGAGCTTGCTCCAGGGAAAGCACGCAGCAGATGTTCGTACGAGCACAGGGTTAGGTAGCACACAGCACCATAAATACATGCCACTATTAATGCTGCTGGTGACCAAGCAGGACATTTGCCATAACTGGTAGGACTACAGAGAGCTCTGTCTGCTTACAAACAAAACAGAGCAAAACCAAAAACATCTATCTGCTTAAACTATTTGAATATTGTTGAAAAAACACACGCTTGGCTAATAATTTTGCCTGTTTTCACCTCCAAAGAGTACACACTTCTTGAGGTGATCTGTCAACACTGGGCTACATTATTAGAGGTACCCTGAACTGTATATTTTTCTATGCTTCTGAATTTCACTATCAATTTGCTAATGCCTTTCCTACTCTAAGGTACAAATCTATTGGGTGATTACTTTAAAAGTTCCCGCTGAGGTTACAAAAGAACAAGAACATTGAGCAACAGTGATGAAAAGGAAATGCTTGCCATAAAACAATCTGGTTACAACTGAGAAAAGAATGACAAAAATTCTGAAGTCATTTTAGCTTGGCAGAAAATTACCTATTTCTTGGTCCATTTAGTACTGTTAAGAGCCTAGAATTGTGCAGTATCATAATAACTCATCAAGAGGTAACTAGTGATAAAGCAAACTATAAGTGACAGGCAGGAGTAACAAGTGTACTCATGGTAATTTATGTGAAATTTATGAAATAGAGAAAGGGAGATGATTAAAAAAATATTGAAGCCACAAGTCAAGGTAAGAAAAGTATTTCACAGCGCAATAAGAAAATGAAACAATGCAATATTAAGAAATACATAGAGAGAAGTAACAGAGAAACATGCCCTCTCCAACACGAACAATGTTCAACCAACAGCTATAGGGGAAATGATGTCCTTGAGTTAACTGGGTGAATTTCCAGGGACTTCTCCCATTTGCTCAACTATCTGATTGCAAACAATTCATTCAGGTCAAGCTTGGAGGTGAAGGGCTGGGATGTGCTTATTCGAACCACTTCAGATACCTGAGTCGAGAGTCAATCTCTTAATCTCTTTTGAGTGACTGTAGGAAGCATCAGCCAAATGCAGCTCAGGACCTGTAGCATCACTGCAAACTGCTCTATAGCTGCACTCGTGTAAATGATCCTCAGAGTCACCAACAATCCTGTCGGTACTTCACCCCAACGGATTATCTCATAGTCACTGGCCCTTCTACAGCACAAGCCGCACAGACAGGAGCTAAGTGGTCTAGAGAGAGATGTACATGAGAGGTAGAAAGGCACTTGATGCCTTCATGCCCAGGCTGAACACAGCCTCCTCTGAAAGGAGGGCAGAACTTGCCTACTCTTGTCTAGCTCTTTGCCTGGACAAGATAATCTCTTATGTCATTAGGACAGAGACAGAGGACTCAACTCTCAAATGTGGCGTCCTTTTTGCTGACCTACACAGTTACAGTCTTCTTTCCAGAATTTTTCAGAACTGTATGTTCACCTGAATTAAAACTCAGAAACTTTGCTACTAACAGAGACCTGCAGAAACCCCACCTCTTTCAACAGTGCCAAAGACATGTAAAAAGAGTTCCTGTGGTTAGCTTCGCATGGTGCAGCAACAAAACCTGTCTAGATGACTCTGAAGTCTCTTCTGCGTAAGCAGCCTTCTTCCTACCTATCACAGAAATTAAACCAGAAATGGGCTTAAGAAAAAGTCTTCATAGCTGCAGGAAAATCAAATAAAAATGTTTGGTTATAACCAAAGTCTTTGCTATGATAGAATTTTTCCCTATTGTAAATGTGTTCTGAGAAACACACCCTGTTGTAAGCTAAATGTGAGCTTCTTGAAGAAGTCCATTGAGATCACATCAGCCTATTTCTGACCAACACCTCCCTCAGAAAGGGCATTTACCTCACCACCTTGAAACTTGAAATGCAGTCAAGCCATCACTTAAGAGATGACAGAGATCAATTCTTTGCAACAATCACCTGCTTCCCTTCCTTTGGGGAAGGCTACAGCAGCAGTGAGCCAGATCCAACACTGTCTGCTAGTCAGTGTGCTGGAGAGCTTCTACTGCAGGCCCTCCTTTGGAGCATCAAGACCCAGTTTGTTGCGCTGATAGAAGACTACCATCTAACTGCAAACAGAAGCAAAGCATGTGCACCCATGCTGGCTGATCAAAGTAAGGGCTTCCAAATATTAGCTAGGAGTTGTTTCCAATGTAGTAGTTCTCAGCTAGTATCGTATTCATTCGCTCATGTTCCTCACCAAGTCCCAGGCAGCCCTTAGAGAGCTCTTTACCAAGACTGATACCTGTGATGGTTTTTATTCAGCATACCTATAGGAACGGCAGAGGAGTGATGGGCTACAACATTAGGTGACCCTGTGCAGACTTGACTCTCATTCTTACTCAGGGGAAAAGGACTGAAAGCAAATGGTCAATGCAAAATCTCAGTAGGACGATGCCACGCTGCCTCCCCGTGTCCGTGTGGTTAGGCAAGCTCAGGCAAAACCAACATAAACAGAGTGTGAAGTATGATTACAGAACATAACGGTGACATTCTCTGCACAACTTACACAAGCTGACATCCATACGTGGCACAAGATGAAGACACTTCATTTGAAATAGCAGCTGTAATCACATTTATCAGAGTCGATAAACTCATGCTAGACAAATCTATTTTTCAGCATCAGCATAGCTGCAGTCAGACCACCAATACATCACAGCCTGGCACAGAGATTATGGAGCAACAGCAGAAAGAGTACGTGTTTGCTTGGGGTAGACATGACTTTCAAAGGTAATTCCCTCTGCTTATTGGGACAATCCACTGTGCTGGCACATTGTTGGCTTCATCACTGTTCTTACACAGAATGCTCATGCCCAGAAAAAAACCACGATTAACCTTCAGCTACCTCCTTCTCCTCGTGAATGAGGATCTTGCCACTGTGGTCCACGCTTGTGTCACCTTCAGGATGAATTACCGCAACATTTGCTACCCCAAAGGCTGCAAAAAGGTCAAGATGAAAGCTGTGGCTGATTCATCATGTAGTGGTTCTCCAGTTCAGAAGTGAACACACAAAGCATATCCCACTGGTCCTCTGTGGTCTGTTTTAGCTTTTCCCCCAGCTACAAAACAGAGTCAGGATACTGGTCTTCTAACATGCTCTGTCCAAGCTAGCACAATGACAACTTGAAAATACAGAAAAGAAACAGTAAACTGGATAGAAACATTGTGTTTAAAACCTGAAGTCTGTTAAAGCATTGCATAGACTCTGTCAGCAATCAGCTAATGGCAAGTTTCTTGGTATACAGTGCTGCTGGATGGAAGATTTAGCTGTGTCCCACAGAGTAACAAATAAGAGACATATCATTTTAAATCTCTCATAATATGATCTTCTCTGAATGGTTAGTAACATGAGAACCTCTTTTCACTTCATCCAGAAGACACTCCATTGAAATCACTCCCGCTCTACATTAAAGGTAAATGAAAATGCGTCTCTCTCTCTGCAGCCTTAGTCATTTAAGGGAGCAATTGAATTACCCAAATGCAGCCACTTTAGAGGCCCTGTGCGATGTCCTAGACAAGGTACATCCCCAGCCTTGCAGGAGAAGTACACGTTCTGGAGCAACAGGAAGGATGCCCGTACTGAGGATGCTCAGAATGACCCAGTGAACATGGAGTTGAATCCCAGGCCAACTTCAGTGCCTCTGAATTCCAAGCTAAAATGCAATTACTCCAATAAAACAGATGTTCTGGTTAACCTAGGTCAGTTATTCTGGTTTAAAAAGAAAAAAAATAACAAGCACTAAATTCAAAGAGTTGGTTTTTTTTTTTTAATTTCTTAAAAAAGCAGGCTCATTGGAAAAAGTTAGAAATAAAATCCTCATCCAGGGAAGCATTTTTATTTTTGTCTTATCACTGGAAACAACGTGGTGCCAAATTCAGCTCCCAGTTACAGGTCTGGAGCCCGCGATAGCTGTGCTTGGATCCACCGCACCAGAGCGGTTACGCCTGCAGCATGGCACTGAGTTTGCAATTCTGAATGCTCCCACTGGGGATACCAGATGTCTTCCCAGGTCAGCGAAACCCAGTTTGCATCACCTGACCCTGCTCCTGCCCTGTTTCCCGAGCTTGGGTTAGCACCACATCACAGCCTTTCTGTTGAAGCACTGGGGCTGAAGAAAAAGCATCTGTTGCTGGTGAGCAACATTTCTTGTCTCCCCCGTACACAGCAGCACCAACGCTTGTATAAAAAGCCCATCCAAAGCCAAGATCTTTCTACTTCAGAGTAAGACTCTATCCTCCCCTCACAAGTACACAAAACTCACCTTCATGGTGACATGAGCCCTTCACAACATTCTTCGAATATGATTCTTTTACCAAGTCCCTCAGCAGAGAAGATGCAGGTTCAGACAACTTCTCTGAAGGATACTGTTAAGAAGCCAATTGTTTCGACCTCAAAAATCCTCAGTATTTTCTCTATATTTCTTAACACAACAGAAGCAAATTGCTGCAGAGGGGAGACGATTTGTGTAAATGAAACTTCAGAAGTTACACTGCATAAGACAAATTATATGGATCCAAAATGTTCACACTTCCAAGGCAGATCTCTAACCACTAACCAGTACACATCAAAAGCTTTTGAGGATCATTCCCAAACCCTGGCTGCTGTTTTCCCCAAATGACCCTGACTATCTAACACACCCCAACCTCTGAACACCCAACTGGCAATGAGTGTTGCTATTTGTCCTCATGCTTACTTATAAAGCCACTCTAAAATGACTCCAATCACAACCCTACAGAAAGTGCATGCACATCAGCAGGTTTGTCAGCTCTGATTCTATAAAGGCAGTTGTGCCTGCTGTACCTTTCCAAATCATGTAGACCATTCATTTCAACCCTTATGGAAGCCTCACTGCAGCAACTCAGAATGTGTACACAAACAGACTCAACTGCTAGAGATTTACAGCTGTTTGAACAAACAGCCCCAAAAGCCAGTTCCTTTTTTAGCCTTGTTATAATAATAATTAAAAAAAAAAGACCTAAAAGGTAACACTCCAAAAAATGTTCAGTGTGCCATTCTGCATCACCTAACTATCTGAAGTTTGCATTTTGAAACTGAACAGAAACGTATCTGTCATAAATTGTGTTTTTAGAGCCTGGAATGGGCAGTGACTACTGCACAGGCCTCATCAGCACCTTTTGTTTGCAGCTTGGCCCATTCTGGCTAAAAGCATACCAAAAAAGTCTGGGTTGTGGTTTTTATTTTCACTCTAACGGCTCAGATACCTTAGTACATTCTTTCTTAATCAGCAATAATTCTATACCATTCAGTAAATACATACCATACCGAAAAGATCTGAAGGAAAGTGCAATTGAACACTTTGTGGAATGTTTTCAGTTACAAAAAAATGGATTAGAATCAACTCTAAGGCTTTTGCTTCATTTGAACTTCACACAGATATCATCTCTACTACTTTTTTTCCCCTTTAGCTTATTGCCCAAGGTCCAATTGTGAAATACCATAATGCAATAACTGGATGTCATAATGTCACTGAGCAGCTTTCCAAATGGTAGGCTGGACTTCTTGCCTGCCTGCCTTATTAGGTCTTACAGATACTGCTGTTTGCTGTTACTATTTTTTATGCCATCTATATTATTGCTATTGGTGTTGATATATAATCTCTCTATATAATATAGTAACTCTGCAAATTGCTAAACTTTCCCCCTATTAATGTTTAATAGTATTATTCTACTGACCTAGATGGTACTGTATAGCTTCAACTAAGTCTGGACTTGCCTCCTTTCACTACATTTCCCTAGTCAACTTTTACAAGTGATTAAAGCTTTCATCGATCCTGAAATCATAGGATTGTACTGCCCGGAGTAGCTTCATTCCTAACCTTATGTAACACTTCCCTCCCCTATGTGCATCTTGAACTAATTCTAGTTGTTTAGAACAATAAGCAAGACTCGATTTGATTTCAAATCACGCATTTTAGAATTAAAAGGCAAATGGGAACAGATACTGTCTATTTAATAATGGTGACTCTTTCCAGTTTATTTCCAGTGCCCACCAGTAACTATGAAAAATATTTTTCCTTTCATAGCCCAATGTACTTACTCTCTTGCAGCCTTTACTAGCCAGTGAATTTCTCTCTTCAGTGTGATTTTTTTTCATATTGCAGTGTGAATGAAAACATTTCATAATTTTTAAGGAAATTAAAATAAAAACAGGATTTAAGCTAGGAAGTCTGGGCATAATTTTAAAGTCGGGGGGGTTTTCACCTCAAGAAAAGAAGATATAACTATTTTTTCTTGACTGAAGCTGCAGTCTTAGTTTGTCATTTCCTATATATAAATATTCAGCTTCCTCAGCTAATTGGTTATCTGCTAAAATGTTTCTTATTGATTCTATTCTATCAGTCACTGGAGGCTGATTGGAACAGTTTCAGTTCTTCTTTCAGATCTTCTGAAAAAAAAACTAGCTGTTATTGGTATTGATAGGGATTTTCCTTTCATATAAGTGGAACCTTAACTGACTAGCTTTCACAGCTTCCCTCTAGTAGCAGGGATGAGAGCACAAAACTTATTCTCTGAAAAACAAGAAATTATTTGGTCTCATTAGTGTCATTACTTACTTCTCTCTGGCAAAACTGCATGGTTAACCCCAGAGAGTACCACTACAAACCTATTGGTGGCTCTGGATATAATTTTCAAAGGAAAGAATAGAAGAAGGGAGCAGGAAATAGCATGATTGCTAATTTGCAGCACAAAATGATAACCGTTATAACAGTGATGTTAACAGAGCACATCTCAAAAAGAAGTGATGTCCATAATTCATTAAGAATGTGCAGTTTCTGAATTATATCCCAAAGCTTTCCTAAAACTGCTTTAAGGTCCAGAGTCACCATATTCAACTCTGACATTCCTGCGAGGGGCCCAGATTACAAGAACATTTATTTAGGTTAGGTCAGCGGAGATCAACAAGCTCCATCAGGGGACGCCTCAGGCTAAAGTAAAACCAGGCTTAAGGAATTGTTTTTTAAAGCCTTTTCAGTTAGGATGCTGCTACTAACAAGTAGGTGCAAAGGATTCATGAGGCTTTAATGTTGTTCAGCATTAGCCAGTTGACTTACAAATGAAGTGTGGAAGCACGACTGTCTCCCAGAATAGTCTGCAGATACCCAGCTCCCATGAAATTATTCTGTTAATTGTTTTCTAAAATCAAAAGAACATGCTCTTGTCACAGCAGCGAAATGCTAGAGTAGATAACACGGAGCTTTCCCTTGTAACTGGGGACAATATAAAAGATGAAAGAGATGACAAAAAATGCTTAAGAAGAAAAATTAAGAAGCAAGAAGAAAAATCTTTTTGAAAGGATCGTGCGGACACGCCATGTATAATTCAAAAGCAAAGACACCAAACAGTCAGTGAAAAAAAGCCATGAAAATTCTGCCTCTGTCGTGGGACAGAACTGATGATACCAATTTTATGGAGAAGTTGTGTATTCTTCCTCCCTATAGAATTTGCATCAGGTCTAATACCACAGGCAAGATGCACTTCCCTCCACCAAAGGCAGAGCACTGCTGAGTGCTCACGTTGCACTCTGCTGTACTAACTTCCCGTTCCTAGGATCATGCACAAAGACATCACTTCTCTTCGACCAAACTGGAAGACGGGCATTTTTCTGAAGCACAGCAAAGAACCTCCTCTATCTAGTCATCATCCAGTGTATTTACTGTTATTCATACATTTATTTTCCGTACATTTTCTCACCTTATATTCTGAACTGAGGGATTTAACGTTTCATCCGGAATGTTACCGGCTACAGCTGCGTGTCCTTCTGTGAGGGACTGCAACGGCTGCATTACGTGAACTGTCCGAAAAAGCTGAGTGGGATGGACTGGCTGAGGAGATGGCATTGTCCTCAAAACTTCTGAGGTCGAACCAGGTGGCTGCTGCTGTACAACTTCTATGTGCTCCTTCAGCTTCGCAGGCTTTGAGTTTCCTGTTTTTAGCACTGTGGTCGATCCTCCCTTCGTTCCCCCGTTTGCAGACGCTCTAGATCTGCTCGACTGGTTTCTATTGGCCACGGGAGCCGAGAGCAGAGTTGAATCTGACGATTCAGCGCTAGGGCTCGCGTCTTCGTCATCTATGTAGATGAGATCTTTTGGCATTTCTTTGAATTGATATACTAGGCGCTGACCTTCGACTTTAGCCAGTATTCCTCTTTGGTAATAGTATCTGTTTAAAGCATACACACACACACACGCATCAAGTCACACAGTGGTTTTTGCCAAATACAAATAAACAAACAAGGGAACGAAACCCCCAGAAAATAAGACCAGTGGTATTAAGTAAAAAATATTTCAAGTGCCTACTTTCTTCATTATAAAGGAGTAGCCAATTTAATAGCACGTTTTTTCCTCAAACAACTTTCTTTTACTGGTATTTCTTGTCACCTTTTAATTTCAACCTCAGGTAACTCAGAACACAGAGAAGAAAATCTGTGACTTGTTAACTCTGCTATCAACTCATACTCTTTAAAACTTCTAACTCTCCTCTTGACTCATAGAGTTCTTTCAGGTACCTGAATTCAAGCTTATTCACCAGTGAGCAGAGGCAGACATTTTAGCTACAACAAAGCAAAGGGAATAGGACAGGAGAGCATAACTACATCTATTTACAAATTAGTATGACAATGATGAACACTGACGAGAGGGGTGAAGGGAAATGAAAAGAACTGCAGAGCTGCTCAGTTGGACAATTATCCATCAGCAGGTAAGACTGAAGCTTTGTGGATGTCTGCTTATTTTGCACAGTCTTTTATGTATGTGAAACATCCCAGCCTGACAGGCAGTGGCACATAAGATGTTTTAAAACCATCTGTACACACAAGTTCAGAGAAGTGCAACCAGAGCTGAATTCTAAAACTTATCTTCCACTGGAAACAGGATCATTTGCCACAAATAGAAATAATTTCATTAATACACCTGAATTTAGGATTTTTTTTTTCAGAAAAAAAGATTCAAATTTTACATAAAAGGGTTGCCCCACTTGGAACCTTCAGTCTCTTGCTTTATCTGTGGCTGACTCTGAGGATGCAGTTTTTGATGCAGCAATGAAAATGTCTGAGCTGTGGCTGAAGGTGACTGATTTGGGGTTGAGGTTAGTAAGGGTTACTTTTAGTTAGCCGATTTATTTTGCTGAAATAACTTATTCATTTCCCAAAGGGCAGAACACTAACTCTTTTCTGTTGTTACACAAATTAGGTGAGGCATTTAGTGCATGCAAATACCAAGGCAACAAAAACACTCCATTATTAAAAATGCACATACCTGAGAGCTCTACCCATTGTTTCATAATTCATGTCAGGTTTGTTTTTGTGTTTTCCCCACAACCTGGACACAGCCTTGGAATCTACCAGTTTGAAAATGCCCTTCTCTCTTTGAGTCCATTTGATATATTTAGGACACGTAGCTTTGTCCTGGAGCAGTGCTAGTAAAAACTCCCAGAGATAAATGGTATTTCCTAAAATAAAAGTATTTCAAGACACAGAATAAAAAAAATAAAATAAATAATTAGTTGACTGTATTTTATTAATGATGTAAATAATCTAAACATTAAGAAGCTGGTATATTTCCAAATATACTGTAACACATCATCAAGACTAGGAAATAGTGATGGAAGGGCATGGGAAGGGATTCTTGTTAGTCACTATAACCTGGGTGCCCAGACACCCCAGTCACTACCTGTAACCTACAGGGTCAGGTACCACTCAACCTACAGTCACCCCATTCCAACCAGCAACCTTAGACAGCATTCATCACCTGTGTGTTCACTTCTCTCCTGCATAATCCAGTTACAGAAGCAGTCACTACCACTTTAGCTAGAACAGGAACATGCTCGGGTCCATATGAAAATACTGGAAATTAAGCCCTTGCTTCAATACTTTGCTGAATTAAGGTGAACGTTATAATCCTCTAAAGGGCTAAACAAAATCCTTACGTTTATCAATTAGACTTATATGGTGAAGTCAGTGGCATATGCTGAGGTAGGCAAACCTTCAAAACTAAGGCTCAGAAAAAAGATTTTTTTTTTTGTAATTCAGTAATTAAGTAGACAATATTCACATTTCATTTTATAAACAAGCAGGGAAAACCACTTTTTTATGGAAATCTATCACATCTCTTCAGTGTCACCACATTCAAAGAAACAGTATTAGAATCACAGATTGTGAATACTTAAAACTACTACAAATTTGCATATACCTTTTTTTTTTTCCCCAGAAACACATTTAAGGAGTCTAAACTCATCTAACTAATGAGACCCTTTTCCTGCTTTTATTTAAGGCTTTTGGTGTCCGATGTTCTTTTGGATGCTTGAACCTGCACATAAGCTTCTTAGTGATATTCTGTTGGTCTGAGAATGGAATACAAATCTTCCTGTCTGAAAGTATCACCTCCCACAAGTAGCCGTGCAAAGCCCCAGCAAGGACAGTGCATGCAGACTGATTACTTTCACCAAAAAGTAAGCACACTGCATCAGAAGGTGACAGAACCTCTTTTTTTTTTTTAGCTTCAATTTAACCTGGCAGGTTTTTCAACATTAATAACCACCAGTCTGAGGTTTTTTTCAACAAGAGAAAGTGTCTTACGATTTAAAAGTCCCATACTACTCCATTATAAACTATAATTTGCAAATATTCAGCGAAGTCATCAGGACAAACAGTACAAAATGTTAGCATCTTCAGCAGGTGGAAACCTGAGAAGTGAGCACCCCTAGAGAAAGAACCCTGCCTTGGCAACAGATCTCTCCCAGTTTAAATAAAATGGTCAGCTTGTTTGCCTTCAGATACCTGGAAGGCAAAGGTTAAAACTGCTCAGGCAAGACTCAATGTCAGCCAGGAGTGAAACCATTCCCAGCCATTTACCATCTAATCCAGGGTGCTTTTGTTGTAGTTTAGACTAAAAATGCTCAGCTGCTTCAAGGCAATATGAAAATTTGTCACTGCTTAGCCACTGAAAAATCAGTGTGAAGAGGACTGTCTGTGAAAACCATGTCTGTTTTACTCACAGGCAGAATTTTAACCTCCCCTGAGTCACAGCAGAAGAAGAAATACATAGAAAACTTGGTTTTCTCCAAGCATCACATCAAATAATTATATGGAGGGCTTGGTATTATATCATACATGTTCCCCTTAGCCAAACACTGTGTTTACTGAGACACAAGCAACTCTCATGAATTTCTAGCTGCTTCCCTGCCATGGCCAGTTACATTAATATCCCTTTTACTTTAATTCTACGTTCCTCAAAATGCAAAACAAATGCTTTTATTGTATCTGTTTTCATAACAGGCAGTGGTTTCAGGGAACACGCTTTTTAACTCCTTTTGAACTAGCAATTTTGTAACAATGGGCAAATATGAAATATGGTGTGTCCTCTCTATCATTGACAGAAACATCCTATTCTTCTGCCTTTTAATTTTGTGGCACTGTTTGGAGGTTCCTCTGATGCTTTCCTTTCATTTTTACTTGTTTGTTTGGAGGTTTTTTTTGTTGTTGTTTTTTTTTTAAATAACCAACAACACATACTCAAAATTGCTGGCATTAATCTGTTATATATTTATTGCATGCCAACAAGTTCTTTTGGTTTTGGTTTTTTTTCCTTTTCTTGCAGAAAATCCCTCTTCAAAAGAAAGAAAACCATACTCATTTGTCAGTGTAGCAATTATTCTCATTTCGAGAGAGTCTGACAGTCTTATGCCACCAGCTTCCAGGTTTTGCTGTGCTTCTGTCCTGGCAGGTACTGCACACATGCTGGCACATCAGTCCCTAGGTGTGTGTACAGGCACTTGTGGTGGCTCATTTCCAGCTCCCTCCGAATGCAGCAGAACTTGGTGGTGACCAGGGCATCAGGCTGCCATTCAAATGCCAGCCCAGGCAAGGGTGTAGGTGCTGGAGCCAAAATGAAAGCAACTGAGTTGCTGACAAAACCAACAGGCAGTATGGAACAGTTCAGTCTGGAGAAAATTATTTATTGTATCAGTTCCGTGGTATTTATTTTCTTTCTTCCTCTTAAACACAGGAGGAATGAAACAAGTATCAAATCCCCAAGTTTTCTGCCCAAGTCTTCAAGTCGTGTTATGACTTTGCTCAAAATTCAGGGCTTGGTACTTCCTGCTGCCAACTGGCAGCCTTGATTAGCTCCTCATGCAGAATTATACACACACAGATGGAAAACGTTTTCAATGATCATCTGTGAAAATAACCACAGCCCAAGAAATACTAATACAACGCAAAGCGCTCCCCAAGACATCACTCAAAATTCAGCAGCCTCTGCAGGGGGGTTTCAAGAGTTTCCAAGAACCCTTGCAACTGAAGTGACAAATATGTTACCGTCCCTAGGAACTCGGTATGTCATCAAGAAATCTGATGTGCTAATTTTTTATTAGCTTTAAGATGAGATGTTAACCACCCCTGAGCGTAACAAGAGCTGGTTTTACATCACAGGGAAACTAATGAACTTTTTCCAGGTTGCTCAGAAAAAACGTTCTTTTAAAAACTTCAGCAACAACTCTTTGACTTACCCTTTCCATCTTTGTTTTTCTTTTTCACAGATATGTTTGGAGTTGTAGTAGGGGACTCAGGACGAGATGGTTTTGGCTTCTTCCCTGAAATAAATCACCAGTGAATCAACTGCAGCTTAAAAAATAAATTAAATAAAAAAGAACAAGGACGCAAAAAGAGAAGAAATTTGTTTCCCCGGTTCAGAGAGGGTTCAATTTCTAGTAAGTTAGGAGCTCAGTTCTATGCTGAACTTCTTCAATTTCTATAGCAGGACTGGATGCCCTATGGTCTTAAGAGTACTTCTCGTAAATATTATGCTTACTTTTCCAAAGTTCATGTTCTTTGGAAGTTTCTGTGGTTTTTTAGGTACTCTTCAGAGCACTTAAAATAGATGAGTTGAGAAGAAGCAGGCAAGAGTTTAAAGAGGAAATGATAAATAGAATACAGAGCACTATCTTGTTCACCCATCACCAAAATGGAATTTAGGGATTGTTCAATAGATTAGAAGTCTCCACTGACTGCAGAAAACTACACTGTCATGTGAAGAAAACATTTCTCAGTCCTATTGCCTTTTACGTCTTTCTCAACAGTGGCTACAGGTAAAGTCACTTGTTCGTTTGTTAAGATCAGCAGAACTAGTAAAAGGCTCTAAATAAACCACTAATTTTTGAAGTCGTAAGCATGGTAGCTCTATCTGATGAGGAGGACTGAAAGGAAGAAGTTAGTTACAACTGATGCCAAGAATCACAGAATCATAGAATAGTTTCAGCTGGAAGAGACCTTCAAGATCATCAAGGCCAACCTTACTCCTAGCCATATCAAAAACCACTAAATCATGTCCCTAAGCACAACATCGACCCGGCTCTTAAACACTTCCAGGGATGGTGACTCCACCACCTCCCTGAGCAGGCCATTCCAGTGCCTGACAACCCTTGCTGTAAAGAAATGCTTCATAATATCCAGCCTGAACCTCCTCTGGTCCAACTTCAGGCCATTTCCTCTTGTTCTATTGCTTGTCACCAGGGAGAACAGACCAACTCCCACCTCGCTACAACTTCCCTTCAGGTAGTTGTAGAGGGCAATAAGGTCTCCCCTCAGCCTTCTTTTCTCAAGGCTAAACAGCCCCAGATCCTTCAGCCTTTCCTCATAAGACACATGCTCCAAACCCTTTCCTAGCTTTGTAGGCCCCCTCTGTACCCTCTCCAGCATCTCAACGTCCTTCTTGTAGAGAGGGGCCCAAAACTGGACACAGTATTTGAGGTGCGGCCTCACCAAAGCGGAGTACAGAGGAATGGTCACCTCCGGGCTCCTGCTGACTACACTATTCCTGATCCAGGCCAGGATGCCATTGGCCTTCTTGGCCACCTGGGCACACTGCTGCCTCATGTAGTATTACTGTGTAGTCCTGTAAACTGATACACATTTAATTTCTAATGGCTTGACTCAGAAAAGCTGTTCTATTTCCAGCTCTGTGCAGCAGAGATAGGTCCTGGGAAATGGCTGAAGTGTGCATGACTCTTCACTACCTAATGCATGAACAAGTTTCTCAGGAGAACTTGGAAGAGAATTCAGAACAACCTCTTGCAACTGCCATAAAAAAGAAGCACAGTGAACTGACTTGTCCTAGACACATTTTTTTAACATAACCAAAACATCAATTGGCTTGAAAATAGTTAAAAGATAACTAATCAGGTCACTCTTTACAGCTGGCCCTGTTACAGCTTTCTGAATTTTAACTCGCAGCCTGAGGTATGAAATACATTATGCAATCCAACCATGTTGAATTATGGAAAAATATACCAAGATGAACATGTTTCTGCTCAAGAACAGCTGTTCAGTGAAGCAACATTCACAAACTCATAGTTCTCTTGTCCTAAACCAGCAACATCATTACAGATTTCAGAACATGATGTCAGAAACTGCCAGAGTTACAGGCTCCATGAGATACCTCTGTAGCTTTTGCAGTGTGTGCTAGATGCTGCAGTGATAAAAACTCTTACTACAGTAGCCCTAAACAGACAGATTAATCCATTATTCATGATGAGCACATGACAAGAAAAATAATGAAGGTAGAACAGGAAAGAGAAAATTAAAAGTATTTTTAATTTAAAATAAGAAGTTGACATTCTCCAGCTGAGTTTTACCAGTGTCTTTTTGTGACTGACCTTGTGTTTTACTCCCCATATCACCTAAGAAATGGAGAACACACAGTTCAGTGCAGAGGAAGACATTCTTTTCAGCTTATTAACTGACATGCACCATAGGTCCATACTACAAATTAGATCATATACTACTAATTCATACCTCATCCTCATTATTCAGCCCTGTATGTCAGACACAGTTCTGCCCTGAACCATATGTAAACACATGGCTTCATATTTGCATTGTTCTCTGGTACATCTACACCAAAAAAAAACCCTTTTTGTTAAGAAGTAAACTTCAAGTTAAAGGAATAAGATAATCTATTTCCAGTTCCTGCTGTTTGTTATTTCTGCTGTCAGTACTCATATACCCCTCCCATCTTCTCTTCCTGGCAGGAATTGCTGAGTAACAGATGGAAGAATTGCCAATCACAGTCTTTCAGTGTCAAAATGTAGACAAACCTACCCCACAAACCTGTGTTCTGTTTTCCTATATTAGAAACAAAATCCAAGTCAAAAGAAACAAGTGTGGTATTTCTCTCACAGCTACAAGGACAGCATTGATTCGGAACCAACAGAACCACAGTTTTCCAAAGTACTGGAAGCTATAAGCCTACAGTTGGTCAAAACTAACATGTCATGTAACACATCTATTTATACCACTAGGAAAACAGACTTCAGTAACAAAGAAAGAAGGAATACATTCTGAGAAAATACCTGTCTCTGACTTTAGAGTTAATATATTAGATTGTGCAAATAAGCCCAAGAGGCAGGATCCCATTGTGCAAGTTGTTGCACTAAATCAAATCACAGCCCTTTCCTAAATACCCTTCCATCCAAATGTGTAGGACAAACCAAACCCTATATTCAATTTGACAGTTAAGCAAATCTTGTCCAAAAAGCCTTCATATGGGTTTGTTGTTGGAGTGATGCAACATGTTCCCCATGGAAAATCTACAGATGTAATGGAATTACACCAGGATGAATTTGGCCCGCTTCCTAACCAACACTCTTTATAAGAGGCTTTGTTGTGTAAAAGCTGGATATGTGTGTGGGCCATAAAAAGGACCAAAACCAACATCCAAATTATGGCCTCTGTTCCACAGGCTGCCTCCTTCAATATGAAAATGAATCCAGTTTGCTTGTGCCAAGCATCACAATGAACATTCTGGCAGACTGAGCTAACAAAATGCCACTGGCCATCATTCTAGCACAGAGGCTGCATTATGCTGCAAATGCTCTCATCAGCTGTCCAGCAGGAGACTTCATCACAACAGATGTAACAACACACAAGCCAAATAAAAATAAAGAAAAGGGAAAGCTCTTGTCCTCACCTGTGACCAGGATTTCAGCCTGGTTTAGAGCTAGTGCATTTCGCTATCAGCTATTTAATGTTCTTAGAGTTCAACACTAGAGTAAGCAAAATATTCAGTACAAAAATGATGGATGTTATTTATGTATCGTTTATGCTTTCTGTATCAAGAATGTCACTTTCTGATGACAATTCAGTACTTCAGCAATCATTGATTACTTTTCCTATCACATACATCATCACAAACTGCAGACCTATCTCCAGCTAGTGGATCAAGACAGTTTCATTTATTCATGGTACGCTTCCACTCACATCATCGTTTCAGCTTCTTAAGATCAAATGTGTTATTCTTGCCTGCATTTTTTCATAAGTCTCATATCACAGCTACATTTGCCAGAGAGACATGGTCCTTTAGATGATTCATGCCAGAATGATGTGGTCTGTGTTGCAGGCACTAGTAATACTAGTACAAGCAGAACACAGTACAGGTGCAGTAACAGGACAGAAAGTTACTCAAGTGCCTATTTCAGAAGTGGAAGTTGCTATACAGGATGCAGTAAGCCACAGCTTTTGACAAGGCACCCTGCAACTGAAGTCCAGTCTGTGAGGCAAAACCAAGTGGCCATTAAATGACCGCAGTGAAATGCAGACCCAGAATGTGTGCAGTCAGAAGGAGCTGCTCTGCACATCCTCAGCTCCCTCTCCAGCTTGCCTATTCTCATATTTTTCCCAGTCAGTCCCCCAGAACTCTGGAAGAGACCCCACTAGGCCAGCTTCACCTGGGAGAACACATTCAATGACACTGAACTTGCCCAGGGAACAAGTATTCTAGAATTTGAATGTGTTGAGCGATAAAGCATTATTTGCACACTCAATTCTAGCCAGAGCGATACGCTTTTTTTCCAATTTCCTCACCTAACCTTCCTGTGTAGAGGTGTTCAATTAACATGGTAAAATATAATCTGTTAATTAAAAGAAAGATTTTAGCAAAGACAATTAGGAATCTAAGTAAGGCAGTCAAGCTGAAAATACATGATAGCTTGCCAATTGTAAAAATAATTAAAAGAAAACAAAAATCTTAAGACCGAATTATAGTATAAGCCTGGTCAAAGAAAGTCAGAAAAGTCAGAAACTAGTACAAGAGATAAGGCAAGTCCAGTTATGAGATCCAGGTTCAGATACTAATTATTTCCAACCATCTAGCACATGGCAGCTCCCATGGAAGCTACAAACTGTTCTGAAATGCACCTCAGCCTGTACTTTGGGCAAGCATTAGAAATTTCTCATGTAGGATTCTGGCTTACCAGGTTAGGTAGGTAACTCAAACACTTAAAATTTTTAATAGATCTGGACAAGATCTGTTTTTAAGTGAGGGGAAAAGCACTGTAGCTGGATGTATACTTTCCTTTGGGAAATAGTTACTAATCCTTCACACTTAATTTATTTTTTTTTCCTTTTTGGAATAAAAATATCTGAAGCATTTGTTTAAAACACAAAACGGATGAATACTCATAGCATTGCAGAAACAGGTTAATGCTCTGCCACATTCACTTCCTCCATTCCCACTCCGGCACACACAGAACAGGCTCTTTTCCAGGGAAAGGCTCCTGAATAACCTTGGAAACCTTGTAAAAAGAATATAAGCTGGGACAAATTTCCCATCAGGGAAAAGCCTAAGTGGTAGGTTTGCTTCAGATATCTGAGAAGTGTTAGTATCTGCCACACAGTCCCAAAATTATGATAAGGGAATGAGAGAAAAAGTAAAAATATTATCATATTAATGAACCAGCCTGTTGTTTTTGACATGAGCATAACACAGTGCAATCCAGACATAAAGGACAGAGAAATCACAAACGAGTGGCAATTATTTTTCTCTGTTGGTACCACTCCTCATCTGCAGCAACCAAACTAAGGGCAGGGATTGTAGCATACAAAATATATCTGCCATGTTTATTCAAGTGATATAAAAATTAACAGGCATATTCCACTCTTTCTAAGGAGACGGCTAGCAACAGTCAGCACTGGTGCTCAAAATGGCTTTGGAGCAGCAGCACTTAACTGCTGCAAGTGGCCTAAATCAATGAGTTGCACTGATGGGGAGGATGGTTGGCAGGAAGGTCTATATCCCTTCTAGCAGCTGCAGGGAGGTCTCAGAGGTAACACCGACATCTGAGACGGTGAGTCAGTGCTGGGATGCCAGGGAAGGTATCATTGCTGACTGACTTTGATTTCTCACTCAACAAAGTGTGTTGATCCTTACTTTATGGGATTTCTGGAGTCACACCAAACACCAGCTCAAGAAAAGGCCTGCAGGTCTGCAGTTCGTAGAGGGCCCTCTCTCTCATACAGCATCTCAGGGCTGCTCCGGAGCCTGGCAGTGGGGAGGCAACACACCAGCTCTGACATGTGCAGCTGCAAGGAAGAAGCAGCCATGCCAGTGATCATTTGATTAAGCTGGACTTTATTTGTTTCCTTTGTGGTTTTTTTTTAATTTATTTATTTTTTTATTTTATTCTGTAATTTGCGATGTTTCTCTCCTCTACACAGAAAGGCAGAATTTCTGTAAGTCTATTCCTGTGTTGTTGGTCTGTGTGCTTAGAAAACTATAGAGGATTTTGTAAACAAGCAATTAAAAGCTGCTTGAAAAATCAGTTCTGCTACCAGAAGAGTTCATTCTCAATTGCAGTATTCATATGATGCTATCACTACAGCAACCAAGCCTGTAAACAATACTGGTAGTCATGGATAACACATCATTATTTGGTTTAGCAATTAGAAACAAAAGCTTTGCCTGACTGTATTTAATTCCCATCATTGAAGGCTTCCTGATAGAAATGCTATTTCAAGAGCTTTGCTCTGAAGTATAAATACATTAGACTTTGTCTGACATAAGGTCTGAGAAAAAGGTTAAGCTGCAGTGCTCCTCCAGGTCATCCGGGCTACTTCTCCGCTATGTTTCATTGCTGTGACCTGAGATGTTATTCATGCTCTACCAGTGCACACTTGCCAGCACAATGCTAACACATTTATTAATGCATGTGGGTCCTGTTCCTTCTGAAGAAAGACAAAACTACCATTTAATTCTGGTACCTAGAGAGTGGGATCAATCTTTTGAGTTCCCCATGAAAAGCATATAGGGAATTCTGCAGAACTCATGTCATATACTGCCATACAGAAATATTTAACTTGCCTACACCCTAAAAACTAGATAAATCTAAAGACATGACCTTTGTAGAGCAAGGTTACTAAATCTAGAATAACATGCGAAAACTGTGCATAATAACTTAGAACAAAGAGTTATTTTGGCATTGTCTCCTGCAGGGCATTGATATGCCTCAGGCAGCTACGTAGTACTGATGAAAAAGCCTCAAAACATTGAAGCTCTAATCTGCTGCCTTAAAACTCCCAGGAGAACTCCCAGTATGGATGAGCTATGTTACAACCAGCAGTGAAAGTCATCTAATCTAACCCCCAGATAAGCAGAGTGTAGAAAACTATACACTGAAACCGGTCATCTTAGTGCCTCTTTGCAGTCATTTACTCTAAAATAGGATGTCTAAAATATATTTGTCTATTATTCTTCATTGGCTAGAGGGAACTTCAGAGTGACTAGCTCCAGTTTAGCCACTTAAATCTTAGCACTCAAAATCAGGGAGAGATGAATCATTCCTCTTTAGCCCTTTTTGATGTCAGGAAGTTTATTGTCTAAGCATTCAACATACAAATTTCAGGAAAGTTCTTCATTCTGGATCCAGATAATACTGCTTTGAATCAATCTAATTGGGCTTCAGCTGGAGAGCTATGCATGACTTGAGTAATGGTCCTTTCTGGGAAGATTTATTGAATTAAAAATAAAAATTATTTTCTCCCTTTACTCAGTGAATCAGCTAAAAATACTTCTTCAGCTCTCTTAGTACTTACTCCCCTCCCTTAGCCCAAGTAAATCCAAGAATGAAATGCCTAAGCTTTGGTGGGATGAATCTGGGCACAATTATTTTGTAGGTATTACAGAACGCCTTTTTAACTTCAGTTCCATGTAGCTCATGTTCTCCAGATAAAGCTATTAATGGAATAAACCAAATAAAAATCTGAAAGGCTTAAAGAACGAAAAAAAATCAACAATGCAAACTTTGAGACCACACAGAGCACAACATGTCACCTCTGGACTGTTTGGGGACTAATGATTACATATTTATGTTCTTATTTCTTCAGTTTTGCTTGTTTTCTATATTACATAACAGATAAAAAGTTTGTGAAATTATGTTTTCATAAATTATAGTTCTAATCCTTCTATCTGTTCAGAAAGTGAGTTACACATTTGCCATTTTATGTCTTCCTCTCATAGAAAGGGAGCAATACAATGTGCTTTGAGTGATTGGCTACAAAACATGAATCATGATCACTGAATCATTGAAGTGAGCATTTCACAAACAGCCTTAAGTATGAAACTTATTTATGCAAAACTGTTCCACAACTTCTTGTGGATAACAAGTAGTTGAGAAAGAAAATAATCTCAGTCTTTAATTTCAAATCAAATGCAAGGCTGCTTTAAAACTGAACATTAATTGTAATAACCAGTTTGAGCAACATTAATCTACTGTGGACTCCCAGCAGTAAAAAAGGTATTCTTATATTTTAACTGATTTATTTTTTTTTCATGATTTGCACATTAAGCATGTTATTTTAAACACCTGTAAAAGACTGATGTTTATTTGACTTGATACATACCGGATGTTCATTTGACTTGTAAGAATATATAATGTAGCAAGTTTCAGCAGCATCTGTTATAGTTATATCTTAGTAAAGGCCATTAACTCAATGACAAAGAGAGACTTCTTTTAAATTATCTTTCATGCTTCATGTATATGTCCCACAAACATTATTACTCCTTCTTATCTGGATAGTAAGCAAATGCAATGTTCACACATTGACTTCAAAGTTGTTATTCTTAACAGAACTGGGGATGTGAATAGAAAAACACACTATACATGAAATAGTTAATTTGTATTTTTTAGAGACTGCTAACAGAATTCCATTCCAGATGGCAGTGAGAGTGCAAATCTGTTCTGTTCTGTGAGGATATGGGTGTTATAATAGGCTCCAATGGATCAGGTTTATTTTTCAATGTTTTTTTCAGAGAACACTTTAACCATTTCAGCCAACTGCTGTTTGGTTTTATATACTCGGTATGAAGCATTCATATAAGATAATTGTTTGTTGTTCCTCTCCACAAAATGCCATACCATGGACACTTTTCTAATCAAATTATTCCTTACTGGTGGCATTTCCTCTTAGAAGTTGATATGCCGATTAGCCTACTACATGCGGACAACCTGATCTTAAAGCCAGTCAGCTCAGGAACCAGTCTTCCTCAATTGCCATAGCCTTTTCCCTTGTTTGACTCCTTCATCAATGTTGCACCTAAAAAGGTGCATTTTTTTCTCTATATCAGGACTCCAGTGTCTTCATCTTTATCAAATGCTTATGGATTATTTCTTCACTCTGTGATGCTTCTCTGCCTCCCTGGCTGGTAGGATCTTTGTAGCTTTACAACTGGGATGTCAGTCTAGCAGTCTGCACTTCAACCCTGGGTACCAAAGTCCTAGGGAAATCATGAGACTATTAACCTGAAGTAGATGAGTGTCTTTCATTGGTTTTCAGCCAGTTCTTCCATGGTTCAATGCAAAACAAAAACAAAGGTTGTGAAACTTCGAAGTTTTACATTTAAGAGGGATATTATTTTCAACAGACAGATCCCAGCATTCTGCTCGGGGTATCTGTCCACAGTTGCACAGTCCCAGAAGGGTCCCTCAGCAGCCAGCACCGTGCTGCTTTCAGATGCCCCAAAAGTCAGCAGTTTCCTCCCAAACATTCCTAGGTGTTTCCTGTCTTAGTTGATGGTAGTCTTTCTTTTAGGAAAGCCTCTTTCAATGGGGAACATGGTTTTGCTTTCCTCAAGAGCTTAATGAAGAAACAAACAGTAGAATACATTTAATACAGTCTCTGGACTACCTACTTCATTGTAAGAGCCAAGAATCTGACAAATACCTTATATATGTGTTGAAAGAGACAAAGACAAAATGAGAACTACTGCCCACTCCTTCCAGTTAGCTACACCTCATCACTCAAAAAAAATTTTTCAGGTTTCAAAATCTCATCTACATTTTCTGTCCTCCTTTTCTTGTTTTATTGAGGTTTGCATTTGTTTTGTAAGTTGTCCAAAAAGTTCTTCAGAATTCCTTTCAAAAAGGACTTCTCCGGTATGGAAAAGAAGAACCGCAGCCTCCCTTGAAGTCTGTTCCACTTTTGAATGGCACATTACAGACGTAATTCCTTACTCCACTGTAAGGTAACCTGAAGAGTCGTCAAGAAAACAAGTTGGCTATTTCATTTCAGCCTACTAATGTTTGACACCGAAGGCCAACTACAATGAATTAACAGCACATCTCTTCAAGCTAAAAAGCAAAAATAAAACTGGTTTGCTTTAAGATAACATCTTGCTCTGATGCAAGGTGAATAATGATACTAAGAGATTAATAAATAGGTCTTTAAGCACTGGAACTTGCAGCCATGGTTTCTGTAAAACCAAGAAACCTGAGAGTAGAAGACTGAGCTCCCATGCTCTGGACCTGCTCAGTATTAAGAGCAAGTGTGTTTTCCAATAATTGTGATATAATTATATTTGGATTTATTTTGTAATTTGAATTTTCTTCATCACTCTTCAAATTTTCAATATTGCTTCAGCATGTATGTTTTTTTGTTCAGAAATTAAGCTGCCCATAATGACCAGAATACTAAAGGCAATGGTCTCACTATACTGAAGCTTGAACAAGGAGATGGACTGTCCAAACAGTGAGAAATATTGGTTTTCCTCTTAAATAAATTGAAAGAAGAAAAGCACAACCCCTAATTCCCCCCCTTAGGACTGTATTACTATACTGGCAATTTTCACTATAAAACTTCAAGCAAATTTAGTAAGTGTCTTCTTATTAATAAAAGGAAGACCACTGAAAGTGGGTGACTGGTATTGAAAATGTGCCTTTCCTACACAGTTTATGCCATACTACTAATGTTCTATTTTAGCTTCCTTTAATGAAGCCTTTCAATTGACTTAAAGTGAATTAAATCTTATAAGTAATGTTCATGACATGTCTATGGCATAGCAGTTGTTTATACACTGAATATTCTCATGTGCTTATGGCTTTACCTAGAATTTTGGTCTTGAGTCAGACATTGATTTAAGTGCTACTTATTCCCTTATAAAGCCAAATTCAGGTAGTAAATCTGACTCTCTGTAGTTGATGAGATAATTGACACTGAGTTCTAAATAGGCCAATACAAAACAAGTGGAAAGAAAATAGAGACATTTCTCTCAAGTACTTGTTGAAATTTCTGAAAGACTTCATTGCAAGGAAACCTGAGACACGTATTTAACATATAAAAGAAAAACAATATGTGGCTAGTTTAGATGTAGTATATGCTTTAAAACAAGGTCAAAATGGTTTTGGTAATGGGAATTGTAGAGCAATGTGTTGTAAATAAACAACCGATTATTCTGCTTCTCTGAAACTTGTCATTTTGTTACACTTCAGAAAACACATTTGCACTTTAGTATCTGTTCATCCGTTTCATTGCTAAGATGCTCAGATGCCTTCTAAAATACCAGTCACTGTTTACAGAAATAAAAATGATGACTTCTGATGTCTGCCAAGTGCCTAATTAGCTACGCAAGCATACACAATTATTTTTTTAAAAGGTTTTGTTTGTTTATTTTTAGTATAATTACTTCTTAAATGCTAATTTGAAAAAGAACAAATTCTCACTGTGAAGAAGGGTATTCTCAGTATACCTTCAAAAGTCAAAATGCAGTGTCCTTCCTCTGGGTTTATAACACTGCAGAAATGTATCTAAGGGATGAATGTGCTTATGTTGTGACCAGATATCATCCTGCAAAATGGAAACAATAAAAAGGGAAAAAAAAACTTTCACAAATAAATATATCTGTAAAAGGAAACCAGAGATGTCATAGAAGACTGATTAGAAGATCTGCAGCTGTGTGAAGGAAACCATTTTCCTCTCCAGGGACACAAAGCAGTACCACACTGAGTAACATGCCAGGGAACAGCAATCAATACGGGTGCAAAATCAGTTCTTGCTAGACAGTGTTACAGATTAACTGATTAACTGACATGACATTAGCTGACATTATTTATTATTATTTATATTGACTCACAGGATATTAACTGATTAACTCACATGACATAGACACTATGAGTAGCTGGGTTTCACCTGTCCCCCATACACCATAATATTATTTTAAACTTGCATGCAGAGTTTGTTAGACTTTCTCGGCAATGGCTTCAAATTCTCTTTAAAGTTGTTTAAAATGGAGAAGAGGATTTGTCTAATTAACTGAAGAGATTTCTCAGCAAGACATTCTGAAAAATGAGAACAGTTTTATGGGAAAAGAAAAATCCTCTTGTACTTGCCTACTCTGCAGAGCTTCTTTTCTGTAACTGAATGCATCTCTCATTCTCACCTCATATCACAAGCCGGCAAGTGCAATCAGTGCAATCAGTGGCAAACAGTGAAGATCAGAAAACAAGTATATGCAGAGGCTATGAAAAAATCTTGCTATTCTGCTTTATGCAAATGGATAGTGAGAAAGAGGAAAGCAGTGGGAAATAGCACTGAATGACTAGCAGTGATTCAGCAGCTCTGAGTAGCTATTCTCATAAATCAGAAACTGTGAAATCTTAATTGGAAAAATGTGATTTAAAACATAAAACATAAAGTTGTCCAGCTCCTCCATGTGATATTGCACATACTTAATACTTGAAGGATTCAGGGGCTCTAAAGCACACGAATTGGCTGTTGGATTTCAGGAGTCTCTATGGACTATATGAATTATTCAGTATTGGTAACCTCATATTTCTACCTGGTCAAAAGACACAGTTTGCAGGGATTATTGCACTGTAGGTCTGTAGCTGGAGTTGCAGTTGTAAATAGAGGCCTTCAGATGGGGTGGGACAGTCGCATATGTACTACTGCCATTTGCTCTCCTCTGACTTCAGTGGCCTCTTGCTGGCATAGAGCAAGTAATTTTTACTCCAATACAGAAGACTATATTTTTAAGCTGCAGCACAATAAATAAGCTTGATCCAAACTGGGGCTTCCAGGCATTACTGTAACACAAATAAATATTTCTCCACACACTTACAGAAGTCTACTGAAAAAAAAAAAATATACTAAGTTTGTACATTCAATCACACAACAGTTAGGAACAGGTATATTTATGGTTTCTCATGTACTTTTCATTCTACCACACTGTATTCCCACCTGGTATAATGAATTCATTCTTCAGGAGAAAAAACCCAGCTATGTAAACATGATGAATCTTATTATATATCACAACATTGACATTACTTAATATTTTTGAGTTTCTTTTTCAGAACCAAACTATGGTCTTTCAGAGCATTTTAACAACTTGTTAAAGCACACACAGGAGTGTGTGCTGTCTGTAAGAAGATGTTCTTCTCTCTCATTTGTCTTCATGGCCTGTTACTGTGATCCCAGACATAGCTCTGGAGAGTGAGGGACCGCCTTTATCCCTGAGAGCAGAAGAGCAAACCCCTGAAGAGTTGCATTATGTCTGGCATAAGGTAGAGAAGTCTTCTGAGCTCAGGGCCCAGCTCTTCCCAGTCTCTGTCAGGAATTGAGCTTTGTCCTAGGGTATTCCTGTGTTCAGTTATTTTGCTGATCCGCTAAATCTTTCTAGAGGAATCCTGAGAGAGAGGCACTTGAGTGGCACATCCCAATAAAAGCTGAGTGAAATCTTCAGGAACCAGGAAAAATAGCTTTCTGGAGTCTGTGTATTCCCACTGCTGGGTATCAGAGCTATGAGGGAATTCTCTACAGAGGGAAGCAGGTGGTATTTATAAGGAGGGTGAGCACTGTCTGCCTTCTGACTAAATTGTCCTTATAGTCATGGACTGTTACCATACCTCGCACAATCAAGAAGGAAATTTGTTGCAGTCCATAGGAGATTAAAGTTTCATACAAGTAACTCCACAAATGAGAACACTGAAGCGTTTGTGACTGTTGCCCTCCCATTCATCAGAGACTCAGCATTGTCCAGAGCAGTCCAGGACTGAGTTGTAGTGGCTGGCATACCCTGAGCACACCCATCTCATTCCCAGACCTGTCTCTACAGTTCCCCACCCTGTGGGCCCTCATGGTGTTATGGCACTTGCCACACAGTAGTCACTTGGAAGAGGACAGAAAAACATTTCACACCAGATTCAAGTCAAAGCCTTCCCACAATCAACTAGGCCAGCTCTCTGTGAGCCACCACCTGCTTACTGTCTGTCTCCAAGAAGTAAGGCCAAGAAGAAGTCCCATCCTCTGTACCCAATCCCTGCTTAATTATTAACAGAGCCTGGAAATAATGGGGCTAAGAAGTGGGTGGAAGATCACTTGCAGAAGTGTATCTGTAAGCATGCTGTCACCAAGAAAGGGGAAAGCCATTCTGAAACATCTAGACTGCACTGAAGTGTACCATTGCTGTGCACTAATGCACCAAGTCCTTCAACACCTGATCTGGGAGAAAAGAAGCGTGGGTTGCATGGAGTTATGATCCCTGTTGTCCTTGTACAGTTCACCCACACAGCAACCTAAGTTCAGAAACAGGAAAGAGTTTAATAAGAGTACCAGCATAGTGATAAACAAGCGAGGACATCAAGGCTCATACAACATGAGACATTCTGTGTCTAGATAAAGAACATTTGGTGTTTCTATATCAATTTCTATGTTCATTCTATATTGTCCAAATCTATAACAATGTTCTTACATATTGTCTGTGGATACTGTTGTGACCTGGTTAAAAATGATGCAGCTAGACTGAGTAGTCCTTTTGAAGAAATGGAAGGGTTAATCAGTCCAGCCACGCACTGGATGGGGCCAAACAGCTTCACTCAAATCTCACTGCTCATCTAGATGATCTATCACTGACCAATACCATGTCAGCTTCTTCTAGTAGGCTGGATTCAAGAGAAGTCTCAACAAGTTAGTCAAAGAGAAATCCTTTAAATATTACTAAACATACAGATAATATCTTGAACTGCAAAAAAAGGCTGGGGAAGTACAGAGAGAAAATATTACATACAGTTGCCTTGTTATGTAACACATTCTTCCCACTTGGTTACTTTCAGAGACAAGACCTTAGGTCCAGCCCAGAATGGTCACCCTAATATTCTTACAGTGTGGGAGGTTTTCATGTAAAATTTGGTCTTCTGACAATGTTGATCTTGTCATTTGCCTAGCAGTGGCAGAGCAGAAGCCCTTGGCAGGGTAGACTGTCTCTATAAATCAAAGGTCTTGAAAAGTGTGAGTGTTGTAGCTATGCTGCCTATCATCCTAGTTGCTCTCAACTACTCATTTAAGAGGAAGTCAGTTTCTGGCTGAAGCTACAGTTGTGCATGAGGTCCTCCCTTATTAAAGTCTTTCAGTAGGACTCCTAGATTCAGGAGAGCAACACCTCTGGATGCAATTCACTGATAAAACACCCTAGTCTTTTGATAAAATAAGAAAGCTAGATGTTTATCAGGGTGTAGCAAGAGGCATGTTATAGTCCATGCTCTCAACTCCATAGGTGATGAGGACCTTGCCGTGCCTGGCCTTTTGGTTTACATATTTCAAAGGTGAGCAGAGGCTTCCCGTGCAGCTTTCTCAGGGGTTCCAGCTCTCCTAGACTACACATAAGAGGTCCTTGGCATTTCACGTTGAAGAATTCATCTTCTAGGGGCTTCAGTGGGTACTCTTAAATAAAAATGCAGATAGAGTCTATATATATATGTGTGTGTGTGTGTGTCAGTACATCTGCTGAACTAGGAAATATTAAGCAAATTTCACACCTCTAACTGCTGAATGGGCCTGATCTTCAACCTCCTGATACAACTTGCCTTAGGTTACTTCCTTCAAATATGCTCTTTTTAATTTATTACAAAGCAATTGAAACTCCACATTAGGAAGAATTCTTTTAAACATAATATTACTGTTAGTAGCTTTGAAAATTCCCAATTTAAGAAAAGCTGACTCGAAGACAAAACTTTTGAAAAGATTAGTAGCTTTTATTACATGTTTGTTTGTTTGTCTGCTTTTTTGATCCAATTCATAAAACAGTAGACTATTAAAAGCTGCTAAATATTTCCACAAGGTCATTTGACCACATCATCTGAAGCAACAGCTAGCCAAAGAATTATCTCCTTTTGAGATCCAAAGTTGTTCTAATAATATGAGGAGCACAGCCTTACTAGAAACTGGTTTTTTTTTAATGTCAACACCTATTTGCTAGGTTGATTTTGAACAGGACTTCAGAGATTACAGCATTAAATTAAACACAATAGATAGAAATGCTAATGGGAGCTACAGGGAAATGAAGAAAAGTTATTTCAGAATGTACCACACAAAGAACATATACTAAAATTTAATACACTTTTCTGGCTGTGAAATAAATCAAGTACAATAGCATTTCACAAAGAAACTGCTTACAATTACTCATCCAAATGACTAAGATAGCCTTGTCTTAGAAGTAAATAACTTATGTGCATAAGCTTTCATTAGTGCCGAATTTGTCGATAATGCCCTTTTGTCCAATATATATTCAACTTGGTATCTCCAGAGTGATGAATATCTTATGTCCATGTATATCCTCAGCTTTATTGGTTCTGATGCTCAGATCTCATTATGAAAGATTAAACTTTCAAGTATAAATTCTCCTGTATGTATTCAAGACTGTATCCATTAATATCTTGACATTGAGGGGCAACAGTAATTGTCTTTGGCTTAGTTGCTCTTGGAGGAGAGATGAATTTTTGGAAAGGAGGTATTTCAGCAAACTGTCATCGGAGGAATTGCTAGTTCAGTCTTTTGTGACATTATTGTACCCATTCTGAGGTACAAAGGACAATAACGTCACCAAGAGGTAAGAAGATTTCTCCTGAACAAGAAATGTGTTCTCATGTGCTTTATCATGAAGTATGGGTCTCTGAAATCATACTACAAAGCAGCAGATTTTCAGAATTTATTCATACTTTGCAGGTTTTACAGGCAAAGCTTACTCCTAACATAAAAATCCACTGGTTTTCTCACTCCTCTTCTTTTAAAAGACTTACTCAGTTATGTGGTGGTGATGGATCACATAGAAGACTGTCACCCAAGCTAGGGCAAGGAGAGACATGAAATTTCCTGAGACAATTGTAGAGGAAATGTCTGAGCAGCTTTTAATTGATTTTTTTATGAGAATTAGAAACCAAATCCAGAAGTGTCTCAAAATTAGGGTATCTGGCACATGAGGGGAAAGTTCATGGAAACAGTGATGGGATAAGGGAAATACAATGGGAGTGTTTGGAAGATTAAAGCAGTGGAAATAATGAGTTACTGCAATGGAAAGAAGTATGAGGAGTTTAAATGGGAGAAAGGAAACCAGACAATAAAATAAGGAAAAAGATAAAAGAAAAAGAAAGGAAGCTGAAATAGAGTGAAGAGAATAGGATTGATGTCTCATGTCTTTAAGAAAGGCAATGTTGACTAGAGAAAGATGTGAAGGCACACTTGGGAAGGCAGCTTAGAAAAATGAACATTTAGACAAAGCCTAGTCTTTTTCCAGAGTAAAATTCTTTTTTTACGGATTTCTCCTTGCCACCTATGCAGCAGCTACCACACAATCACTTTACAGAAGTCTTCACCTGGGAAGACTAACCTTAGTGATTTACTAATGGGAGGATCTCATTTAACTAGATATTAAACTAGATATTAAACTAACACTAGCTGGAAACTGAGATGAGATGACAGGGAGACACTGCACTTGAAACCATAGGAACAGGACTGGATAAAACTGCTGAGGAAATACAGCACTACTGTTGTGGCTGCGTTCTCTGTCATGGGCTCCCTAGGTGCTGGCTCTGAGAGCTCACAGCTGGATGTAAGAGCACTCAGTTATTTGATTTTATAAGACTTTTTTTTGCTTTTAGAAAGAATCTAGGTTACTTCCAGTGCCTTTCAATCCACTTAGCAGACTTTGTTACTTCTCATTCCTAGACAATCAGAGCAACAGGTCTAAAATAACAAGTGGCAAGAGCATTTTAACAAACAGAAAAAAGCCAAGCAGTACAGACCCATTAGTACTGACAGTTTCGTGCCATAGATACAAACAGCAATAAAGTTTTAGGAACATAGTACTTGCATGCAGGCTTATTTTCAGAAATTACTTTAAATTATAATTACCTTAATGAATGCACTAAAGCAAAGGCATAGCATTATATAAGAAATGCCAGATGGGAACCATAATGAAATTTGCGGATGAAATCATTTAAGAGAGAAAACAATAATCCCAGAGGTGAGTGTACTGAAATAATGACTTGTGTTCATGGAAAAGATGTACGAGTTCTCATATCCTAAATTATAAAAATGGGTTTCATTACTTTTTATCTGAATGCGTCACTGATACATACTTTATAATTGGGTTTTTTTGAGGTTTGTTTTGGTTTATTTGATTTCTTTGGTGTTTTTTGGGTGGTTTGGTTTTGTTTTGGTTTTGTTGTTTGGTTGTTTTTTCCAGAAAATAGATTCTACTGAGTTTTTACACCGCACAATTCTTCGTAGTATCTTGCCATATATTCTCAGTTTAGACTAACTATTTTTAAGAAAAAAATACAGAGTCAGTGAATATTAAGCTCAAAGATATTTTGAAAAGGAGATTTTAAATTCATTTACAATTTCACCTTCTACCCTTCTATTTACAGTTTAATTTGAGTAAAGGAAAAGTTAAACAAATCATGAGCTTATTGTAAACTAAATAAAGATCAAGAACAATTTTTTTTTTCCATAAATAGATCAAAAGCATTTAAAAAAATCAGAATTAGGTGTTGAACTGTTTACATAGGAATGCAATGTGCTATATCTTTCTATTACGAAATATGTGCACCTGTTTACATTAGTATGTCATATACCTTAAACAGCTACAGCTTTAAGCTTCTTTAACTCATGCAACCCATTGTCTCATAAATCATTCATTAATAGGCATTTTAGCATTATTTTGCTAAATGCAAATTAAGTAAAAGACAGAAATTAGGAAAAAAAAGGCAACTCTGGAACCTTTATTCTGGAAGTCCCTCTACCGTCAGCAGTGCTTTTTCACCTTAACAAGTTTTTGCAAGATCAGGCCTTTAGTTTAGAATCTGAATCTGATTTAACAGTGGTAATTTTCAGTTCTCTTTTTAACCGCAGCCTCTAATTTACCTCATTGAGAGCTAAGTGTTTTTTTCATGTAGGGCAGTCCCATTGCATAACAAACAAGACAAAGCATGAAGCAAGAGCAATCTGCAGTCATCAGTTTCAGTTTGTCAGTGTCCTAAAATCCTTCAGAAAATTTCCAATGTACTGAAGGCACTTGAGCCTTCCAGCACTAGCCAGTGTTAGTGAAGCTAGACATGAAAACTCAGACCTTGAGACCTGCAAAAGAAAACCAGGCAAAAAATAGATAGGAAATGCTCTAGAGTTCTAAACAGAATAGTAAGGTTGCTGCCCATGAAAAACTGGGTCTAAACAGACAAAAAATAAAAGGTTCTATCACTGATCATGCCTGCCCCACCCAGGCAACCCAGGTAATACAGCAGAGGTGGCCAGTCCCAGCCTGATACTCCAGGCACTACATGAGGTCAGCCTGCAAACTTACCCGGGGGAAAGAACAGGAGCAGGATATAGATCCTAACTAAAGAAAGTCTTCCCCAGAAGGAGTCCTCCTTTCTGAGAAGTAAACCCCACCTCTGCACAGGATCTCCGCTATTCTTTGGTCTCCTCCACTTCCCTTACCCCCCAGTGCCAGGTGTGGAATCCTGCAGGTCCTGGAAACGCAGGCTGGTGACTTTGTGAGAAGGCAGATGACTGACTATTTGGTGGGGAATCAGAAGAGGGCAGACCTGAGTGGTCTGACAGCATCCACAGAAAGGGAATGTGAACATACAAACCATCAATTTCCACATAGAAAGAGGCAAAGCGAGGACCTCAGGAGGAGTGCTGAGGGCATCCAAGCAGCACACTGATTCAGTATGTGCCATGGCAGGCATCCCTTCTTGAAAGGGAGATCTGAATCATACCTTTCTTGGAAGCACACCCAAGAAATGCAGTGGCAAAAACACCACCTGCTCTATCCAGGAATTTCCTTGATCGGTGTCAACTGTTACATTGCCCATACTCTGAAATTTTTAAACTGCAGTTCAGTGACTTCAACTAGATCAGAACAACATAGAAAACGTTATCAAGTGAGAAAGCTTTGTTTACAAAGCCCCATTCTGACTACCAGCAGCCCAGCTGCCCTGCCAGTGACTCTGAACACCTCTTCCTGATGTGAGTCAACCTCTGAAACTCTTCCACTCTGAAGGCAGAGGAACCAAATGCAGTCACTGCACTTTCTCCTCGTTTGTATGCTCGTTACTCTGTTACACTCAGAGTCTTGCTATGGGCAGAAGGGAATGCACAACACAGCTTATTGGTTGATCTGGCTTAATATTCACTGTCAATCACATGCTTACACATGTACCTACATTCTACACACACTGGTCTCTCCAGTTGTTGGCACCATGGACACACCAGGTGCCTCTAACCCATGGTCCAGGTCCAGGCCCATCAAACTCTGCAAGCAAATGAAACTGAGAGACTCACAATGGACTGTGTGGATTTCAAGGGTTTTCAGTTGGCTTGAACTAGAAAGTAGCAGATGGATTCGGAGTTTAATTCAATATGTATTAATATTCACTGCAATGATCATTATAGTTGCTACTGGATTGTTGTGTATGAAATCTACAATAGCTAGAGCCATAACTATGCATGTTAAGATGCTTCAGGTCTGTGATCTTGAATACATCCCTTTAATGCAATCTCCCATCAATGAAAACACAGGAGAGGAAGACAGATCCCTTGACCTATCTAACTCCAAATTTTATGATGTTCCTCTTAACAAGTTGTGACTGAGGTCACAGGGTGGATCATGTGGGAAAACTGCCCATCTTGCCAAGTAACAGGGATTCAGGCTAATTAGTGCACATATCTTTTACCAGCCTCGGACAGGGATGCAGGCCAATTTAGTTCCCTTGTTGTTTACCTGACAATAAGCAGGGGCAGGAGGATGAGCAGTTTGCTTATCTCGCCAAGACACATCACAGATGCTAGAAATCTTATAACCTGGCAAGTTGGAAGTTTTATGACCCTGCCCAAATACTGCAGCTGCTGGAATGAGATGAAGGTCTTATAGCCAAAGGCTGTGACAACAAAGCCAGAGACAAGGCGTAATTGTGAGGAGTTGTACCAACAAAATCAGAGGATTGTACATCTGTAGTGCGTGTTGTCTTTCCTTCCTCCCCCTTCCTAATAGCACCACCAGCCTGCGAGCAGCCCATCAGTGCATGAGAAGTGACCCAGTCCCATCTCGCCAATAGGTATAAAACTAGTCTTTAGAATCCTGTAATTTTGAGGAAGAGAATTCCAACTATCCAGATGGGCTGAAGGGCCTGAAATTCTCTCCAAGCAGGGATGCCTCTTTAGTAAGACCTGTGCCTCAGACATTGTCAGATGTGACCCAGGAATTACTAACTCAGGCTCTGTATTTGCAGTGAGTGTATTTATCAATGGCAATTCCAAACTTGTTACATTTGTTGCCTTAATAAATTACTTATCTTTGCAACTTTGTGAATCTGTCTCAGTGAAATTCCTTAGCAAGGCTCTGAAACAGGCAAATGTTGACTCTAGTAAGAGTCAAAGAAAATTCAAAGAAAAGAAAAGAAGTCAACCAGCGCTGATGAACATCTGCAAGGTTGTCCATGAAAAACTCTTATCCCTACTCTCCTGTGCCCCATTCATAGTAAAATTGGCTTCACAGTCCATGCTCCTTTACAGGGCAGGATACACCCCCAAGCACTGCCTTTATGAGAGGAAAAACAGAGATAAGCCCAACCATATGGACAGGCAGAAAGGAGCAGGTGCTCCCTCGACTCTTTTCCAAAAGATATCATAAAGGAGTGCTCAGGGTTGCAGCTGAATGCTAAAAGAGCAAAGACTGGGCCACCAAATCCCCAAAAAAGGACAGACTCAGCCACAAGGACAAGCACCCTCTGAGGAACAGAAGTAGTACTATGTAGTGAAGATCTGGCTAGAGACAAGCTTCTAAGCCTCAAGGTTTGTTCCTCTACAACCTTGCTGGTTGTGAAAGGGCACCCAATGTAAGTCATACTGCCAGCTGTACTAAAAAGTACATGTTGGCCAGTGAACAAAGAGAGAGAAGAGCAGCCAGATGATTCAGTGCTGGCTGCACATCTTTTCTCAGCTGCCAATAGCACTGAGTCAATAGGATGCAACAGCCTGTCTTGCAAATAATCCTCCATCTTTTCTCTCTGCTGCAGAACTACTCAAAGCAAAAAATAGATGGCATAGGATAGGCCATAGTCCTTGCTCACTTGTGACAAACAGGATCATCTTTACTGCCTCTTGTGTCATTCCTGAGGGTATGTCTTTGCACTGAAGCAGTGTATCAGAGTGTCAATGTCCTCTTAACTTATTCTGGACAATGATGTCAGGTATCATGTGATGGGTAGCCTTTAGAAGCTTTTTAATTGAATCCTCCACATCTCAGTAAACCTTCCTGAGAGAAATCAGGACAGTTTTGAACCTAAGGCCTGGATAAAATGCTACCAGTAAGGTTCCCTAGTGCTTCAGAGATTACAAGATACCACCTACTCTTCTGAGTAACTCACAGAGATTTCTTCCTCTTCATGGAACTGGATCCAAACATCTATATCTAGGCAATGGAGCTGCACTGGCTATAGAGCGCCCTTGAACACAGATACCAAACCCTCCAAGGGGTGGGAAGGATGCACTCTTACAGCAACTGTCCAGGAGCCAGACGAACACAAAATACTTAGAAGGTGCAAACACTGTGAGGAGTGACAACTGATTTTGCATAGAGTTCACAGGTGCACCACTTCAGAATGGTTCAGCATTCAAAACTCACTAAAGCCTTCTGAAACCCCCCTTCTTTAAGGCATTTCAAATCATAACCCAAAAACTGCCATGCAAAAGAAGCATTAGGTCCATATTCATTTAAGGAACCTGGCTTAAGCCATCCCAGTATGTCTTCCATTTCAAAAATACTTGGATGTTAAGTTTCATCCACTGAAAGACTTCCCAGGAACTTACGTTTTTTACAATAATTCTGACATTGTGGATGCTATGTTCTCTTTTTTCCTCAGAAGACTCCATCTTAGGTTTTTATTTAAAGATATATTATTACCCATATCCCAGGACGTACTTTTGATTTACTTTTGATCAATTAGATTTTCTCTTTCCCAAAACTGTACACAAGCATTTGTTGTTTTAATTTCATTTTAAGCTCTACCAGTTCAAATTGTCCCCAGCACTTCATTAATTATTTTTTTCCCCCTCAGGAGATGGTTATTCTGTCTAGATTTTGTAATAGCTTATCATAAAGTTTTTAGTAGATTTGATACTATTTATTCAAATGCATGGGGCTGTGCAATATACTTAGGTATATGACTCACATACTTTTATCTTCCATAAGTTGTTTTTAGCTGTTGCAAAAATAGCTTAACTAGATTTCAAATACATGGGGGAAGGTACAGTTATGTACTAAAACCAGACTTATGCTTAATTCCTGTTCAAAATCCACCAAGAACCTTGCCATGGCAGGCACTTAGCAGGACAGAGGGCTGTATGCCTTACCCAGAACAGGTCAGTGTGTTTACAGCTTTGAAGCACTTTGACAGTGGTGATTAGAAAGACTTCTTTCATATCCTGTGATTTATAGATTAGGATACATTTCTTTGGTACCGCTTCCAGTTGTTTTAAGGAAATAACAGGGTTCTACTCAAGTGTCTAGAAAACCTACTAGACATGCTATTTATCAGACTACTAGCTAAAGGAGCCTTTTCTTTCAGATTAAGTTCTACAGAGTGTAAACCATACATGGGGTAGTCAGTGGATTCTAACATTAGCTCTGCAACTCACAAAGCATATTTGTCTACCTGAAACTGGAATGCAGAAACAACATGAGTAATGTTGGCTGCACACTCTCAAACTTCCATTAAGAAACTTTCATTTTTGAAAAAGATCTAGATACTAATTGTGAAGTTCTTACCAGAAAACATTCAAATATATCCTCAGCTGCCTATAAATTATTTACACTGTTCTTTTATCCAGCCCAGCTGAATATGCAGAATTAACAGTATTATCAGAAAAGAAAATGCAGTATTAATAAAAACTATATCATGCCCAGAAAAAAAAAAAAGGAAAAAAAAAAAGGAAATTTCTACTCCACTGAACAATACCTAAGAGAAAAATCCATCATTCAATGCAGTGTCTCACAACTTATGGTAACCTGGCACAACACAGTAGAATTAGGAAATGAATGTCTTACAACGGTTCTGCTAATTTCGGATAGACCCGTATTTTGGGAGCATAGGTTTTGTCTCCGAGCTTTGAGGAGGCAGGGGGGTCTGGCACAGAAGCAGTGTGTGACTTTCAGGATTTGTCTTCCCAAGTTCCTCACCCCATTTATGACCCTTCTCTGTGGGGCACCTGTTAGTGTGGTGTGGAGGGCACTGCAGGCAAAATGCAGCTTCCTTAATTTTACTGCTGGTTCAAAAAATATCCTGCTGCATGTCCATGGACAAGTGAATCTTTCATACCACATCAGGTGGCCATGTCCTTCAAGCACTCTTGAAAGGTATTAATTTATCACCCACTCAGCACAGTGACCCTCTTGCCTCACCTGGAGTTTCTAGACAGAATTTACCTTCCCAAATTATAAGGCTACAGTTTCATTTCTGCCAACTGTTGTTAGAAGTGGGAAGGGATTAAAATATTCACTTCAGGACTGTCTGCAAGTGAGCATCCACTACCCCTTCTCCTTCCTCCAGAGAATTTTTGTGGTCACTAGATTTCTTCCACTGTTACTGAGAATTTATTATAGAAATATTGGAATATCAGAAATATTTTGCCTCTTGTGTAAGTGGAGAGATGTGTTAAAATGGTTTAAATTCCTGTTTTGTCCAGAGCCCACAGCTTCCCATTGGCTAAGTCTTTCTGGAAGCACTTAGGTAGAACTCAGACTGTAAAAATATGAGTCTTCACATGAAATGTCCTTGGAGATAAAGAAATGTCAAGTCTAAATTTGGGGAGCCAAAGCAACAGTACATACACAGGTGATGTAATTTAGAAACTTAAACAGGAGTTCTTCAAATAGTCAGCATTTTAAATTCTATTTCTTCTCTTCCCAGAATCTTCCAAATTGCCCTCACAGGCTGCATAAAGAGATAGCATAATCCCAAGACAATGAAGTTTCCAAAACCAAAGAAATCTGCAATCTCTAAAAAACTTTGTGGAGTCCTGCAATAAATTACATCCCCTTAACACAACTATAGTGACTTCAGCTGTTTGAAGGGGTGAGTAGCAAACTGTTACAGGAAGGCATTCAATCCTCCTATGGTTTTCTACAGCTTCTGAAATAATGTTTTAATCATCTGTGGCTAGTTTATACACAGTAGAGAAAGATTTAAAAACTACCAAGATTTTTCCACCTCTACCTCACAATTTCTGATGTACTATGCTGACTCTTAACAGTCACTGGAGGAATTCTGGGTGAAAGTGTACTGCAATGTACACGGGTCAGTCAGCAATTGTGTTCCTCTCTGTGCCAAGTTTGAATTATAACAAAAGCATTTTCACACAGTTTTCACAATGAAACTTCATAAAATATAAATAACAGGTTTTATTGCACAGTTGCTCATAAGTAGTTCTTGACATTGTTTAACTAACTAATCTGCAACACAGATTTCTCATTCAAGTGCACAGGAAGATAACTTCCAAGTGATAAAATATTAGTTTGCTGCCCACAGGGAATATTCAAGAGTAAGCCTGAGTCACTTTCATAGTCTGAGCTGTTCTAAAATCATTGTGACAGCTGTGTGCAATGACATTCATAAGACCGTCAGTCAGGATAAACATTCTTCAATGAAAACATAACAAATTCAGATCATTAGCAGGAAAGTTGTGTTCAAAGAAGATATAATCATGTACTAAACATACCATGATGAAGGGCTGATTCTTAAAGAGTATTTCCTGAGTCTTTAGATCAACAGGTGGTTGTGTCAGTGATGAGAATGGGGACAGAGCTACATCCTGCCATAAATTATGGGAATAAGTGATTTCAATCTCTTTGTCCTCTGTGTCTCCAAGCTCAGTTACAGACTTGGTGGGAGGAGGAGCAGTGCTGCTTTCCCTGTAGCTCCCACTCCTTTCCTCCCTTACCCAAGCACAGCCTGAAGGAAATGACCAGGACCAGACTGCAGCAGGACACAGGAGATGGGACAAACAGCAAAACTTGGGCAGGTCCTCATGACTGTGGTGCTTCATGTAGTCCTGTTGTCCTCAAGCTTGTCCAAGCTTGTCCTTCTGCAGGGCCAAATTCAGCAGCACAATGAACCTCAGCCCTGTGGAGGACAATGTGGCAATCCCTCACCAGGGTATGTTCTTGTAGGGCTTCTCCCAGATAACTCCCACATACAAGAGGTGGTGTGATCAGGTTGGGTATAGGGCTCAGACAGCCCAGGATTGGCTGTTTGTGAGGAGTGAGCCATTTGGTATTCACAAATATCTGTGAGAACTAAGTTTCTTCCATGGGTTTGAAAACTGAGACGAATGGAAATGCGATTGGATGCAATTTTAAGTAGCAATAGGACAGGGTGCTAGATAACCTTGTCTAGGCTCACTTTCCCACAAAAGGTTGGATCAGATGAACCTGGACTGTTCTATGTTTCCATGAAGCTTCAACTTCATTTTCTTTGTCAGGATAACATACACTCTTTGAACTCAGGAGACAATTAAAAATACTTAATCACAGAGATCCTTGTCTTTAGTTCCTATAGTATGAGTTGTCTTATTAAAAAAAATAAATAAAATAAGTCTATGCTGGAAACACAAGTCAAAATAATGGATCAAAGAAAAATACATTTCAGGTCATCTGTAACAGTATCAAAAACTAGAAAATGTCTTCCTACAGTGATGGTTTTTGTAATGTAGAAATAAAAGGACATACTGTTGCTTTTTAAGCTGTAGTATAATTTTTTAGGTCTACTATTTTTTAAGTTCTGCTTGTGTCACTCCATGTTTTTTCAGAAACTGATTCTCTACAGAAATTGTGGTTTATGGAAAAAAAATAACAAACCCAACAAACTAAAACCTGACACATAAAGTGCTAGACATGGAATTCAAAGGTTCCCTGATGCCCAAGTGAGTGGTATAAATCCATGTTGTTAAATTGTTCATATTGTTATTGTATCTCTTGCCTGGCACTGGATGTCCTTAACCTGGAATCATGAAACTGCCCTTCTGAACTTCTTCACAGCCAGGTTTCTCTGCCCTTTTCTTTGCTTTCAACTGCTATAAGACAGAAGAAAATCAGTACCAGTTTGAAGGATATATGTATTTTTAAAAAATAATGTAAGAGTTATATTTCTCTAAACTCCCCACTTTTGTTTGGAACACGAGGGAGAAAAGGTCAATAAGATGGAAATTCAGAGTCTTGTACCCAGTTTCACAACACACAATCATGCTGGATTTTTAGGAGCTTTCCATTTAGGTAAAATTAGATTCATTGAACCAAATCAAGATTGAATGCATGTTTTAAAAATAAAATTAGTAAATGAAAATTTACCACAATTAACAACATAATTTTTGTATACTTATGTTACCTGAATTGTAAATACTGGCTAGCACAATTAAAATGTGCAGTAATGTATAATACAGTATTTTCTTGGCAAAGTGTTAATAGCCATGTTCTTCTGCTTAGGTACAGCTGGCAGCTGTTCAGCAATCTCAGGAGCATTGAAGAGAAAAAAATTCATCCCTAACACAAGTTTCTTAATGTACTTCCTATGTGACCTGCTCTAGGTGGTCCTGCTCTGGCAGGGGGGGTGGACTGAATGGTCTTTAAAGGTCCCTTCCAACCCTTAACATTCTGTGATTCTGTGATTCTGTGATACTTACATACAGAAGGCCTTTCAGGTACAAAATACAAGAGTTATTCATATCCTTGTAATTAACATAGAAATGTGAATACCAGGTTTGAAGGGACCTCAAGGATCATCTGGTCCAACTTTAAACCATTAGCATGCATCTTCACATCTTTTCAAAACCACAGCTACACATTCAGCTCATTCTGGCCATGTATAATAGTCACAACAGCAGGATTACAGCTGGATCAGTCAATGTAATTCTACTGAGGTGAACACTGTTTCTCCAGCTGGTATCAGGCAAGGACAAACACACACTGCTTTCTCCTTAGTGCAGTTACAGAGGCAATGGTAATTCACACTGCAGCTTTCACGTGAAAACAATTTTCATGGTGAAGCAGTTAGAAATTGACAAAAAATTGATACTTGTTGAGGATGATTCCACGTGAGTGGCAAAACAGTCAGCAGTGCTTGCTCTGCAACACAGCTCCAAGGGAAGGCAGATGTGAGGACTCACATTAAGGTCCTTAAAGGGTGGCAAAGAACACCCAGCTGCTGCATGTGGGAGCTCTCTGCTGTAACTGGAGGTACTGTCTTAAGGTGCCTGAGTTACTAATGAGACAGCAACAAACTAACAACAAGCTATGATTGCTATATGCCCTTTTCTGTTCTCCTCAGCTTTAGCTTGCCCATAGCTTCAGTAGCTTTGTTTAGACATAGGGTGGGTATCGGATCAAGTGTATTTTTACTGAATACAGGAAACGTGACCATGTTATGATCGGGACACTGATAATCATCCTTTGTTTCCTACCTCAGGAACACAAGCAGGACATGGGATTAGGGCCATCTGAATCAGGGAGCACAGAGCAGGCTGGTGGGGTCCGTGGGGGCAAGGGCGAGCACAGCCAGGCAGAAGGTTTGGAGCCCTGTGCTGGGAGCACCAGAGATGAGGTGGTGGAGCCAGGCATGACAGGTGATGACAAGATGAGGAAGGAAGAAATGCAGTGCTCAAATACCCGGCTGGGGGTAAGGACTGTTTCAGCAGTAAGGAACAGAGCTGGGATGTTTGCAAGCTCCTGCGGAATCTCTACGACTAGAGATTTGTGCTGCAGCAGAGCATTCCTGTGCACACACAAGGATAAGCTGGCCACAGCAAGTGCTCATTACAGCTCTATCTGTATGCTTTAAGAGTCCTCTACATTCATGAAAATATATGCAGCTACTGTTAGTATTAGTAATAGAAAGGAGGAAATTCTGGCAGCATCTATGGAAGAAAGACTTTAGCAGGTTTTCTAGTTTGGCCAAACCTGTTTTTCCAATCATTGCAAATATTCCTGCAAAAGGAGTGCATTCAGATCAAGCCCAAGGGAACAGTGGAGTTTGTGGATCCTCACGTTAATCATTACAAGCAGCTAGTCTTTTTTACAGTGGAATGAACATGGCAGTGAACACAAGAGCAGGAATGAGATGTCTTTATGAAAATAGGATCCGCATTTTGAAAAGTGCTGAGGAATTTGGCTTTTATAATGTTTATTTGTATTTCAAATTATAGTTGCATATGAAGGATGCTACAGTCCAACAGGCAAATCCTACATCTGATCTTCTTAGCACACCTAACAGAATATTAAAATACTTCATCCATGTATTAGGATCGAACTGGTTATTCATATTCATTCGATTGTGCATGTATCCTTAATATCTTTGTAATAATTTAAGGAAATGACAGGGAGTCAGCCTGCTGGATCCAGTTTGTGAGAAGTAACCTTTTCATGCACCTTGCAAAACAAATGACTGACCTCCCTCATTCTAACAACAGTCTTCATACTTGCCTTACCTATAGATACATCGTTTTTCCAATCCTAATAAAAGTCATATTTTTCAAAATAAAAAATATATATAAAAAAGAAATTTAAAAAATAACTGATATAGCAAATAAATAACTGGGGTACATGTCTTTTTAAACTGACTCTTGTCAGTACTTTAAAGACGGCTCTAGTCACAGTTATTTATGATATAACATTGTTTTCTTGTAAAGCACAGCATATGACTATTTAATACTTTACACTGAAATATGATCCTTAAGAACACTAATTCGCATTTTGATGAATAAAAACATTGGTCATTTCTTAAAATGTAAAATCAATGTTAGAAATGCTTTTCTTTGTAGTCCCTTACACTGAATTTTAAGTTGAAATATTTTGCGTATGTTTTGCGATAAACATGGAAAGATTTTACAATTTTATGTATAATAAATTACAGTAACCATTTTTAATGGTATAAATAGTTCTTTCACAGAATTTAATTTAGGAATTTTGTAGAACTTTTTCTGTTGATATGGCTATTATCTTCAAAATGGATTTAAATATTCTCCCTCCTATTATGTTAAGTTTTAAAATTATTTAATTGATTATAACATAGAATACCCATATACAAAACTGTGAACACTTTCTCTCAACACCTTCAATGAATTGTCCCTTTTAAAAATTTTTTACTCTGATTAAACATTCCCATACTTAGTTCGTATATGGGACTTGTGTTGGGGTCTCTGAAGGTCATTATTCTTTTGTAAGAGTCTGCAAAAGAAAAATCCTTTTTGCCAACAGCATGAGACTTCTCAGTGCTGTATTATTTCTATTTATCAACAAACCAACAAAGTATCACAAATACATATATAGACACATTTTTAATTAGAGCAAAACTCAGCTTGAGTATCTTTCTCGGTGCAGCACCTGGCTTTTATTTCCAAAATGGAAACATTTCCTTTTTTTTTTTTAAGTCAAACAGTGTTTCCTATAAAATTATTTAGCAGTCGAAAGCCTTTAACGATTCTTTCTTTGTTATTTCTTCCCTTTTTTTGTGCTGACAGTCTTTAAACTCTTTATTAAAGCTATGCTGGACCACATTAAAAAAAAAAAAAAAAAGTATTCAGGCACATAAAGTAGATTTCAGTAGCAAAACTGTGATCCAAAAAGCCAGACATTAAATATATGCCAGACTGTCGAGATGCCTAAAATCAGTATGTGCACATGAAAGACTTCCCAGGCTATAAACCACAAGGAGAATAATGCCTTCCTGAAACACTGATTAGTGCTCAACTTCTGGAGAGCAACAGGGTTTCAGATGTTCCCCTGTAGTCAGCATTTCCGCCCAGCTGCTCCCTGCTCAGCACACAGGCTGCTGAAATGCTCATCTGTCCCCAGGCAGTGGGGTCCCCACCAGGGAAGTAAAATCGCGGTGTTTCAGCTGGATCCTTCTGCCAGCCCTGGCAGCTGTTCTGACAGAAAGCAGGCAGCAGCATGGGAAAAGGAAGGGAGATGTTGCAGTGAGGGCTACCAAAAGTCTCCTGAAATCCCGGGAGATTTTATATATGTGTATCTATACTTTTATACAGGCATCCATATTTTATAGAAACCAAAACTTTAATTGCCTGATAGGATCATTTTGTCACTCTGGTCACAAAGAAGTGCTGTAAAGCAGGTACAAATAATTTCCATTACTATTTTTTATGCCAAGGGGTCTGGAGCAGGTTTTGCTTCATCTTCCCTTCCATACGAATATCTAGAACCATAAGGCATCTTGTAGCAGCAAGAGTGTTTTGAGTTCACTGGAAGGCAGGACATAATAAAGCAGTAAGAAAAACTAAGCTAAGTGATAGAAAGCATGGTGAGAAATCACAGAAGTCTCTCCTTAATAAAATACACGAAAATCTGATACACCTAAAGGAGGAATGCGAGGTTTCGGCCAGTCCTTACACTAGAGTTATTAGAAAAATTCAAATCAAAAGTAAATAGCAGGGTGTCTAACCTGGGCAGACCATGAAAAGCAACAGGCTTTACAGAGTACCCTGGGAAGAAACAACTGACATGCTCAAAATCCATGTGGAAAACCAAGCCACTTTTTCTTGATCAGGTTTTTATCTCAAGACTATGTTGCCTGTGTGAAATTGCATGAGTTGCAGGTTTAAAGCAATAAAGCTTAGGTCAAGCTGTATTAATAATTCAGAAGGTCAGCTAGACTACTCTTTATGCCTCATTTTAATTTCATTCTGGACCTTATGGTGGACCAATTTTATAACATGGCTGAGGAACTGGAATAGCTGATGTGCAATTTCTGCCAGCTAAAAGCAATATCAAAGCCATTCCACTTTTAATAACTGGTATATTTAATAAATCATAAGCCAGTATAGGAACAAGGATATAAAAGAGCTGCATATATTGTCTACCCATGTAGACACTGGTTTGCTTAATATATTATATTTAGGATTTCCTTGTACATTTTAAATGAACAGAATGATGGTTTCTGATCCAAGTACAAGAATGTTTTATTTGAGGTACTGAACAACCTTGATTCTGCCCTGTAGTGACACCTAGATGAAATAAAGATGAAGAAAACATATTTTCTCCTTAAAAATCAGTCAGAAGGAAAACCTTCTTTCAGGTCCTTGCCCCAGGGACTGCTAATGAATACTGCATGAAGCAATCAGAGATGAGGAAAAAAAAAAAAAAGCAAACAACAAACCCAAACAGCAGAAAGTGGAATTTTAGACAGCCCCATTCCTATTCCAAGGGGAAAATATATATCATCAGATCCAGAACTGTGCTACTTCCCACCAACTTCAAAAGGCTGAATGTGAACAATGCCCAGCTCCATGTCCCCCAGTCTCTGCTTTGCCTGGATGATGATGAGGTTGTTACCTTGAACAGCAAAATCCCTTTGAGGCTGAGAGGAATCCAGCTTTTCAACTTTGGAAGGACACTCATACTTTCTGAGAAAAAGACAGCCACCAACAATATTTGTTTCTTCTTTCCAGTTATTCGTTTTGGAAACTAGAATTAGTTAATTGAAGTGGTTGTCACTTTTTTTTTTTTTTTGAAAGGCTTAGAAAGAGCCCAAGAACTGGAAGGGAGATGTCCTGGACCAGGGACAGAGCAGGGAAGGGTGAGCCATGGCTGTAGCTATTCTCTGGACACTCCCTTATTCCTGTTCCTCTGTAATGGTTGTAATTACAGGTGAAACCACCAACATGCAACACAGCACAGCCAAGAAACAGTCACATGCAGAATGATGACTTGACTTTACCCACAACCCCCCCCTCCCACAGCCTAGAAAGCATCCTTGGGCTGTGAGTTCCTCTACCTTCATTCACAGCAACAAGAACTGCAGAAGATGTCTGTGTTCTCTCCATCACATACTCTGGAGCAAGTCAACCTCATTTTAGTTCTCTAATGCTCTGCATTCACTGTATGGAAGTGCCTAAATTGGGTTTCTGAGCCACAGTTCCCATGCTAGATTACCAAAGAAGGCAATCTCAGTCTTTCAGAGTGTGAGAGAAGACTGGGGAGGGATTGATTCCTCTAAAGATGGTAAGAAGTCCTTAGTTTTTATTCCTTGAAAAATTCTGGAATAAAAGTTGTTTTGGTTTAGAATGAAAAAATACCATGTATTTTATTAGTACCCATGAAGGAAAAATGCCCTTCCAGTCATATTTGCATCTCTTATCCTTGGAGGCAAATAAACCAAGATATAGATTCTGCATCCACTAACTGCAGTTGTGCATTTATTTTTTTTTTTTCCCCAAAAAAATTAATACATCAGACTTTATTCCTGTACTCAATTTGCCTTTCTTCCATTTTGCTTGAAATCTTGGCTGAAGATTTTCAGCAAAGCTGGCTCAGTGTCTTGTTCATAGTATCTTGCTGGAGACCTCTCCCTCCTCTCCCTCTCCCTCTCCCTCTCCCTCTCCCTCTCCCTCCCCCTCCCCCTCTCCCTAACTTTCAATCCGCAGCCCTTCTTCCCAGCTGGCTCACTTGCTCCCCGACTAAGTCCATTTTTTTCCTCTCTCCTGAGGGTTCCCCAACCCATTCACTGTTTTCTTAAAGAGACAGAAAGTCACTAGATATCTGGATACAAGAGCCTGAGGCATCAGGACTAGCTGAGACTCATGAATCTTTTGTTTCTGTGTGCCATTGAAAGAACCACGTGTAAGCATTTAACTTTAAATTTCCCTGCAGAATCATAGCTTTCAAGAGAACTTCTTATGAAATCTTTTTTGCAGTAGAACTGTAAGTTTTTTAAAGATTTTTCATGTTATTCTGTCTATGCTGAGTCACATCTGTTGCTTTACATAGTTGTCTTAAAGAAAAAACAGCTGCTCTTTCCAATTAGATGATTCTGCTGAAGCTTAAAGCCAGTTTCACATATTCAGAAGACCAATTGTCCCTTTATTCTCCCATATTTCATCCCTCCAATGTTAAAATATGCATTATGTATTAGTGTACTAAGTCATATTTTGTAACTGAAAAGCAATCCAACTATTTTCAGGCTTTGGCATGTATGTTATCTCTAATAGCACAGGAACTATATGAGATTGGTCCTGTAATAGGACTACATCCATCTATTTAATTGTGCAGTAGTAAGGGAAGGGTCAGTTTTTAAATCTCCAGATTTGCTTGGTTGAATAGGTGCACTGGTGGAAATCTTTAAAATTTATATGAGAGGTTACAAGTTGCAATGAAGATTAGGGCTACTGTAACTCTAGCTGCTTTATCACAGACAAACATCTTCTCATTTTCAAGTCTAAACACAAGAGTGGTTCATGCTCCAAAACTTTTCAAGTATTTCAGAGATTATTCAATTAAGCTAGAGCTATGGAGACAGAACATCAGTGGGCCTCTCTAAGTATGGAAAGGCAATGCAAAGTGATGTGAATTCAGATGAAACATGAATGTGTAGGTGACCACTGGAATGCACTGACAAGGACAGCAGCAAGTCTCTGAGTTAGCACTAGCAGCCCTCCTAGAGGTTACAGTTAAGTAAAAGGCAATGTTTAGGTTACTGCCCTGAGCCACCTACAATTTTATGGCCTGAGATATGCAGTAGTCAAGCTATGCAATCCAAGTCTTCTTTTTGAGAAGCTGTCAGTCCCACCCCTCAATAGCCTCTGCAGTGAAAGGGTGGTGCCTGCTGAAGGAATCGATGTGCTGAGACATCCTCCGGGCACCTCCTTTGGGCAGCATGCCGATGCCCTTCATCCCACTTCCTGGGGGTTTATTCTTTGCAAAAACAGATCTAACAGCCTAGCATTTCTAGGCCATGCCATTTTGCATCTGAGTTTAGTCAGAGACAAGAGATCAACTCATTTCAAAGCTTTGTCTCTCAAATGCCTCTTTCAACATGAATCAAAACTTCTACTACTTTTTATTTCACCAGCATGCAAGTTCAGGTGTAATTCAAATGCATGTATTTCACTAACCTTCACGTCTTTACCTTGTAATCTGTGGTCTTAAAATAGGCTTAAAATGAAAAGTTAACTTTAACCATAAACATAAGTCCTTCCACAATTACAGATGTTTCAATTATTTCTTGCATTAATATTTCATAGTTAGCATCTACTCCTTTGAATATTCACTTTGTTGCTTCATTTAGCAAATTTGTTTTAAAAATCATATTTACAAACATTATTCAGAAGGAACGGAAATATTTCTGTGCCTTCAAAATGTAAATGTGTGCATCTTATTTGTCCATTAAATTATGAGAATTATTAGTTATTACCATCAAAATCAGCTCTCAGTAACTTGTGTCTCTAATTTCTGCAGGAGCTCTTCATTTAGTAAGTGTATGTATCCTGCTGATGGCAAGAATACATTATTCATTTATCAAGCATTTATCAACATATGGTTTTTCAAAAGTAATTCTTTGTTCTGAGGAGATTGCTAAAGGATTTCTGGTTAACAACATAAACTGGCATCTCAGAAAATCAAATCTGAAATTTCTTCTTGTATTCATATATAGTATCTACTCCATTGCGTTTATACATATATGTGTGTGTTTGTATATATATTTATGTATATTAAATTCTCCATCAGTGACAAGCACTTTAGCATTTCTGCTAGTCTCTTGGATATTTATTTCTGAATATATTTATTGGAGTGTAACTATGTAAAGCACATAGAGACTTCATATCCATCTGTCTTGCTAATCAAAAGCAGGGCAAAATATCTGATTTATACCCACAATATTATTAAAAATGCAGAAAAAACTGCCCTATGTGACTCAACTCTTGATGAACAACTGCCTGGATAATTTTTTTTCAAAGACCTAAGAGTGAAACTGTGACTGTTCACAAATATTTCCCTCAATTTTTTTATAGCCTCTGAAAGGGTTTAAGATAACCTCATGAACTTGAGTACACTGAGCTTCACAGCTTTCTTCTAGGTTGAGTAATGGTATTTAACAAACATTTGTTTTAGGGACTAGGATGGCCAGTGAATCAGCTCTTGGATGATGCACTCCTAGACTTGAGAAGAACTGCTCTCATGTATGGTGTGAGGGTCTGGTCCCAAACCTTTAAGCTCAATGCCTTGAGTCAGAAGTGGAGACACTAGCACTTAACAAGAGGTCTGATGTCATGTATGCTGAGGACCTGTCACACTGTGTCACTTGCTCCCTGGGCCTATCTTTGGAACCCAACGCTTTGTGGTTCAATTATGTTGAAATATAATTTCAGGTTGCAAACTTTGGGCTCCAAATCCTTTCTTTAAGAACCTTGTGTCAGTTCTATAGGAAATTGTCAAAACAACACTAAAATCCACCTTCTATGGGGTTGCTTGCAAAGGGCTGCAGCTTTCATTGAATACAAAGTGCACAAGTCTCAGGGATCTGGCACTTGCACTGGGATTACAAGGGAAGTATGGTTCTCAAATACACAGATAAAAAGTCTCTACAACAAGCACAGGAGACTTAACAGGATGCATTTCAGTTTGGGAGGCATCTATAAAGAAGCATAAAATTTCTAGAATTGCGCAGTATCAGAATAAAAATCATTCTGCTACAGACAGTGAGATGACAGCCTATCCACTACTTGTGCTGTGTTTGAGGGCTTGGCTGGAATACATGAAATGCATAGATCCTGCAGTGATCCTGTGTTCACCAGCAACACATCAAGTTCTTCAGTTTTGTGAATGCTTTTTAATAAAGCCCTGTTTGGAGAGACTGGAGGCAGTTGTTTCATCGCTTCACACCAGGACACTTGTCTTAAAAGAGGCTTGAAAGAGGAACTGGTCTATTAACAAACAAACAAACAAACAAACAAAAAAACAAACAAAAAAAAACCAAAAAAAAACCCCAAAAGATAAACAACCAAAACCAACTTTAAAATAAAAGTATGTGTCTGCCAATTGCAAGATGTAACCCTCTAGTTATCAATGTGTCCATTCGGGGGAGATTAGCACATTTGCACTGAGCATCTCACACGTCTAGCATGTACCAAGTCATGTCTGCTTCTTGTTTGTTCCTTGCATATGCTTGTCTCTGTTAACCTCTTTATTTTCTTCTGATTTGAAGATAAATTATGATTGGTTGTGAGCACTTCAGATTTTATACTCCAGCTGGTTTTCCATGTCCTAGTTGCAGTTTTCCTATAACCAGATGTCAGTGGTTCAGCTGATTAATCTCACTGGCAGCCAGTCACAGGCACAGCTGCAGTCACTTTTCTAATGCTGGTCAGAACATCCTTTGCACTGCTCTAAATTTTTTTCTGCACAGCCCATCACTTAGCAAAATGAAAAGAATTATCATACAGAGTAGAGTTCTTATTGTTGTACTGAAGAGATGGAATTTTATGTCCTGTGCTGAGCCACTAATACTTATTTGGGAATAGTCTTGCATTTGATTTTTTTTTCTGAAGATTTGAGCAGGCAGAAATCTGAAACACCATCACCTGGATGAAGAACTCAAGGATGGTCTAGGGCTATCACTGTTTTTCCAGATAATAGGTCTCATCCCAAAAAAGCTGGCTGGATATTTTCCAGTGGAAAGTTTTTCTGATAGGCAATTGTCAATTTATATAAAGCATAATATCCCATGGAATCAAAGAATGTGTTAGAAACCTTCCTTCCTGCCCTGACACTGGAGAATCAGACAGCTTGACAAACCAGCTGGCCCAGAAACAGGACCAATACAGCTCAGCCAGGAATGAGTGGCTTTCAGGTCCCCAGACCCATTTGGGAGAACTTCTGAGTCAAAATTAATTTATTCAGACTCTTTCAAAAGAGATTTTGCTTCTTTCCTCTTTTATGAGGTTGATTTTAATTTAGGTTATTTTAAATGTAAGGGCTTTACTACAAACCAGAACAAATAACATGTTAAAATGTTAGGCTGGTCCTTTAAGTTGAGTTACTTAAAAGTGACCTTTACAGCCATTCTACTCCAGTGACTCTGGAAAACATCTTACTAACTTAAAGTTACCCCGAATAAGGTTCTTAGTTTGCAATGTAACCATCACTGGCTTCATCCAGGAGCATGTTGTATTTTTCACTGACACAGCACTGTACGTTTCCCTATTAAAACATGAACTATAGCATCTTAAAGTACAGATAAAATTACCTACTTACTCCTTGTAGGCCTTTTGAAATGCCTTTCCATTACTGATAGGAACAAGGAAGGCTTTTAGAGCTCCCTTTGGAGTCATCAGCTAAAAAGTCAAGTCCCTCCCCTGCACTACAGGCTCGAGCAATGGAGATAATCGACCTCAGGCACATACATAGTTAATTGAAGACATGAAAGAAAATAGGAGCTGAGGAATTAGTGCATCAAAATATCAATCAGAAAACTGTAGAGATATCAAGAAGTTTAAGAGAAAAGGTCTTGCTTGGTCACACAGATGTGAATGACAAGGGTGCCAGTGTGCTAGGCTGGGGCAGACATGTAGTGCTTAGGTTGAGCTCCATGTGACGTGTGTGTGACCGTTGAAGGAAGCATCATCAAACACTGGCATATTTTCATATGAGTTTTTAAAAGATTTTTTTCAAATTCTATCACATCTACAGACAGCTGCATTTTATTTTCCTGCTAAAATTAATGCACTTAAGCTATCCATGTATATTGTGCCACCTTAGCCACACTGCACAAAATGTGGGATATGTACCACAGACTGGTCATGCCCTCAAGCTTTACAACATGATGACTAAGAGGTTTTTGACAGATATGGAATGTCCCTCCAATTGCCTGATCCTGGAGTTTCATTCTCCAAAAATCAGTTCAGTTTCCTGCTAGGCACCCAAGCATTGGAATAGATTCGTGAATTCCAGTTGAACGTTATCGCTTGTTTCTATTGGTTGATTCCCAAGGTAATTTTATAGCAAACTAAAAAGCATTATGATCGATAGCTCTTCCAGTTATAATTCAGAGTCATGTATGACCATTCAAGGCAAGAGAAACAATTCTCTCTTCGTTTGTATATGGTCTTTCAAATAGAGAACACTTAAAGAACTAGTGCTTATGAATAAGTTTTGCAGAATAAATCCCATATTTACAGAAATACCAGGAACTTTAAACTTCAAAATTAGTATCTTTCATTAGAATTTTTGATTTAAAAAATAATTCAGGGAGTAATGTCTCCCTCAGTCCTGCCTTGCGATACATCATCTTTTTAATACCTTTAAGAAAACTCAATCTAAACACAGGAGTCTGATATTTGACACTTTCAGTCTCCCTAACTGTTATTTGGCATACATTGTGCTCAAAGTGATTGTGATAATCTACTGATCATTTTCAATACTGGATGCTGAACAATAACAACAAATTGCAGCCAGCTTGAGCAGTATCTTAAAATAGTTTTTTGTATTAGATTTCTACCAGCTTTTATTGTGAGGTACAATCTTTTAAGGTGGTAATTTTGGTAACACCACTTCTATACGTGCTTTAGGGAGCAGGAAAATTAATTGCTTTCCTAATCTTTAGAGAGCTGATAGCTTTGGGGTACTTGTTTGTAGTGCATACAAATACAGATACTTTGTTGTAGTGCTGAAACGAAACAGCAATTAAAAGAGATTTTGGAGATAGTTTGCAGTCCTTGGATAATTTCGCCTAAGTGTATTTCTTTCAGCACTGTACCTCTTACTTAAGTAGATTATCACAAATTCTTTTTATATAACAAATACAAGAATTTACCACACTACAAGGAGCAGCTGAGGGAATTTGGGTTGTTTAGCCTGTAAGAAAGGAGGCTCAGGTGACACCTCATTGCTCTCTACAACTACCTGAAAGGAGGTTGTAGTGAGGTCCTGGTTGGTTTCTTCTCCCATGTAACAAGCAATAGGACAAGAGAAAATGGCCTCAAGTTGTGCCAGAAGAGGTTTAGATTAGATATTAGGAAAAATTTCATCACCAAAAGGTTTGTCAAGCACTGGAACAGGCTGCCCAGGGAAATGGTGGAGTCACCATACCTGGAGGGAGTTAAAAGACCTGTAGATGCAGCACTTAGGGATATGGTTTAATGACGGACATCGTAGTGTTAGGTTAACACTTGGACCTGATGATTTCAAAGGTCTCTTCCAACCAAAAGTGATTCTATAATTCTACTGCAAAATCCTGTTTTATTGTTGATTGCCTTAAATTGCAGCCTTTTGTCTGTAAAAGCATAGAGATCCTATGTAAATGATGTAATTTATTTATGTTCCTATTTGTTTTCCCCTTTATGTCAGTGTCAGAGCTCAGGTTGATCCTGGCATCTCTAAGATTTCTCCTGTGTTCACCAATGGAGAAACTGAGCTCTGTGACTTCTCGCCGGTTCAGTCCATAAACAGAGTGCTTCATGCTGACACACACATGGGTAGCTTTGGACATCCACACTGTAGATTGGAAAAGATGGGTTTGATTCATTAAATTCTTTTCACAAATAGGAAAAGAGTAGATCCTTGGGCACAGATCAGTTCTCCTCTGGCAAAGAACTAAAGCAGGCAAAAGGCAACACATGCTAGATATGCAAGGGTATCTTTAAAATATATGAAAGAAATACTTGCCATTAAAGATGTCTATATGTGTGTTTTAAACAGCAATTTTTTACAATAATAGTACCTAAAATGAGATTCTTCCTCAGGCTGAATGTCTCTATGACTGCAATAGTCTATGAAATGCATGTTAGTTGTTAGAGACAACATGATTTGATTCAATTGCCTAAATGTAGACATCTGAGGCACCCTAGCACGCCTGGGACATCCACCTAGGTCAGGCAGATACAACACAGGACAAATGGGAGACCTGTGCTCTTCCAATTCAGGTGGCGGGGGCCAGGAATATGCACTATGGTATGGCAGATGGTATTAGACACTTGTATTTGAACAAATTAGCTACACCCTCAGCCAATACAGCCAGTAGAGCTTGCAAAACTAGTCAGATATAGGTGTCTATCTTAGGGTGAGCCAAATACTTCTGTTGACTCGACAGGAGTAGGGCACAGGACAGCAGGCAGCCTTGTCATCTTCTACAAGCAAGGTGGGCTGTGCTCAGGGAACCACTGATGATTTGACACTGATGGTGTCAGGGTCAAACTCCAGCCAGTACTACAGTGAGAGAAGTTGGCAGAATTAAATCAGTAGTTTTGCTGCTTTTCACTGTGAAGAGGTTAAAACATACAGCTATTTTGTGGTTTTGGTTTTTAAGCTATAGTCAAATGTACTGACTGATGTGAATGATGATTCCTGTCCTCCATCAATATGAACCTCTTCAACTTACAGCTTTTTTGACCCAAACTTTGTAGTGAGACTCCCCCTTAAGTATTCTAGTTACAGAATTAAGAGAGAAGGCTTTTTGGTTTTCCAAGAGGTTCCTTCAAAAGAAGGAAGGAAGATGTCCCAGGACAGGAAATTGTATAGTGTGCTAGCCACAGCAATCATGCTTCCTCTAACATTTTGAGCATCGATCATCTCCCTCCTACCCTCTCTAATTCATAGAACATCAGGTAAAGGGTCATCCAAGTGCCATTCCAAGGAAATGCAGAGTATACTAACTGTAATAAATTGCTTTTTTTTCCCTAGTTATTCACCCAAAACAAGTGTACAGAAAGCTTTTATGCTGTTAAAAATTGTGTACTGATCCTAGCAGGTATTTCTGTACTCTTAAGAGTAGGGGCCTTGCAAATCAGCTTTTATCTCATTTTTTCCTATCCTCCTCTTAGTACTGCAACATGGAGATGCCATCATCTTTCAAACTGAGAAATAAAATAGCTGCTTGGAAGCAGGAAACTTTGATGTATTCTTCCATGGTCAAACAGGAGAGAAAAAAACCAACAGCCTGACAGCTTTCAATAACTGTTTGCTTTCATAGTTTTTTCCTTTGTATTTTTCTTAATATTTCAGTAAGTCCAAATATGGTCACTTTAACATCTTTTTTTCCATAAAGTCTCTGTGCCAATTCAGCACATAGATATAGTGACCTGTGAACCTAACAGTATTCATTTCAAATCACTTTGATTTAACGGGATCGGTACCTGTTAGCTCTGATCTTACCATGGGAAAAATACATCCCTTCAAGATTTCACTTAAAGTGCCTCTTTAGACCAACAGCAGCAAACCCCCATAGCCACCAGCAGGAAAGAATTTACTTGTGAGTAACAAAAAGAACCATTTTAATCCACTGAGTCTACCTCAGCCTCCTCCCAGAGGTTAATCAGAGGTGATCCAAAGCAGGTCTCCTACTGAGGAGGTTTACTTTCAATCAGTTAACTCTGTCTAAAGAATGAAGACTTGCTGTCCACAATAAAATGGTATTGCTATTAAAAGAAAATAGCGTTTGGCTCAATAAAGCTTCACTGTCTGCAGGAGTTTAGAAAGAAGGCTCCTGATTTCATTTATAATGAAGGATTGAACTACCAGATTTCCATTCAGATACACAGCCATCAGACCAATGGTGAAATGAAATATTTGCTTTTCTTTATTTCTTCTTTACTACTTGTTATTCTTTACTGCTGCTTGTTTGTACTTCTAAATGGAAAGAGGTCAATAAATTGAAAGGGAAGAGGGGATAGTTTCATTACAGAATAGTGGGCATTGAATTTGACATCTTTTTGCTGAGACCAGAATGCATATTTTACTAGAACTTGAATTTCTATAAACCATGACAGATTGTTATCTGTCAGAGATGGTGTAAAAAAAAATAAATAAGTATTTAAAATTGCTCCTCAGTGTTGAATAAGGTATCCAACACACTGGCAAGTGCTCCAGACATTGACTAGATACCACCATTTATCTACATGAACTGAAAGTGGGAGCTCCAATGGCAAAGAATAAGACTCGATCAATTCAGTGGAAGGATTAGCCATTTTGCTGTGAGACATCAAGCTTATTCATATCTTTGCATATAGAAAGGAAAACACAACCATATGCACTCAGCTGGTGTGAATAGTGGTTTGCTTCTCGCAGAAGATGCTAATTACATATCCACAAACATTACAGCCTGTGAGGTTACTCAGGAGTGAAACAGGACACTAGCAAAGCAATCTTACACAGGGATTGAGGCTGGACTGTGAGAACCAGAAGTACAAACTGGAGATAAAAAATCAACAGTTAGACCTATAAATCTCAAATAGAGATTTGCTAATAATCTATCAACATAGTCTATATACTAACAGTCAAATATGGATCTACTAGCCCAGTTAAGGGGTCAATAGTAAGTATCAGTAAGTTTTTTAGATCACTAGGACTTCATCATATATTTAGAAATGCTGTGTTAACAAGGTGCCACTGAAATTTATGGGCATTAGTTCCTGGAAATTTTCTGCAGGTGCCTTTCTGTGTCTTTGGGGATCTCAATATTTCAGATACCTTTAGTGATAAATTCTCAGCCATATTCAGATACTTGAAGACAGAATAGGGAAAGATACACCAGTTTAGGAAACCGCTGGTGGAATACCAGAGACCCACAAGGAAAGACATTTAGGAACAGCCCTGCTTCTTCACAATCAAGAAGTTATTGCTCTGTGATGATTTATTGAAAAGGTAATTATCAAAAAATAGCTGAAAGCGGGAAAGTAGGCACGGAATAAAAGAAGAAAAACATGAGGAAGAGGAAAAAGAAACAACTTCAATTCCTAAGCTTTGCAGAAACCACAGAAGAAGTCCAAGACTGGGTGCAGCCAAATACCATGTGCCTCTCAGTATGGCTCCAAAGGATTTTAGTAAGCAAGCAGGGCAGCATTTGGAAGCATACAGGATGTTTACTCTGTAACTATATAGTGTATCAGACTATCAGAGCAGCATTATATTTTTATTTAAGCCATAAAAAGAAAGTGGTGATTTCTCATGGTAAAACTGTCACTTAATGCAGTCGAAGTTGGGAAAATGATTAATATTTTATCTCTGAAGCAGTAGGAAGAGCAGGTGCATATGTCTCTATTTTCTTGCTTCCATCAGCAGCTTTGCTTGTAATTTTGTTGCCACCTGGCAAAGACAGCAGTATGTACTAAAAAATATAGCTATTAGTTTTTCTTTAACTGAACATGGTTACCATTGGCCCACAACCTCACATGAAACGCATGAAGTGTGATTTTTGGATAGGATTTTCTAACCTATTAATTTTGCATCTCCTCAGTTTTGTCCTCTGATAAATCTTTTCTCCAAGGAATGCTGTTGACCCATTAGAAATAAAAAGAGGAAAATAGTCCTTTGACTGCCATTACCATAGTCTTTAAGAGTCTCAGTCTTCAGTATTGCATCTTATAAAGCATGCTTAGCTAAGGAAATGCTACTTCTCCTTTGTGCAAACAAGGTTTTTAAATACATCAAGAGACTTATTCAAGACAATTATAACACCAGTGACAGCATAAGAAGTAGCCAATACAGTGGGCAAAGGAAAACGGAAGGCTGTTTTTCTTTAATGTTATATGAGTGTCACTCCATTGTCTTAAATTGTAGAAATTAGTACTGTTGGCTATGTCAGCTACTGTCCCAAGGTCTGAATGTGTCCTAATCAAAATACTTCTCACAGTAATTAGAAAAACAGTTAACTTCTGTACGTCCCATTGTTGTGCATATATTCCAACGGCAAAAGTACTCCCACAGGCTGCTTCTAGAGGTGGGAGGAAATGGAATTTCACTTTGTGTGCCAATCCAAATCATGGATTATTTTAAGACTGAACAGCACCAGCTTTGTAGAAATCTATTAAGGAAAAGCATGCATGTTCTTGCGTAAAAAAAATATCTGAAGAGCTAAAACTACAGTACGACATTGAGAATCTGGAAACAAAACAGGCTGACTTTGCTCTGAATTATATAAGTTGAATTGTACTTCAACTAGTCATCAACTTTCTTGCTGTAATAATATATCTGCTGATTCCTGAAAGTTATTTTTCAACATAAAATACCAGGCATCACTATTGTTCACAAATATCTGTAACGAGGAAAATCACTTGGCTTTGTTAATTATTCAAAATCAAGAGACATTGCAACTCAAACTGACTAAAGTCACATGAGTGAGATTAAGGAAGCAAAGCAAGCCTAGAAAACAGAGATGTAAAAGAACAACTAAATCCTCCAATCCATTCACAGAAAATAAGCTTCTTTCCCCAGCTCTTTGGTCAGTCTAACCTGTAAGATTTAAGCAATAGGAAAGGATTAGTAAGAGATGAAAACTGGTTTTGATCTTTTAATTTCTGGTTTAGTGTAGTTAATTACAAGTTTAAGCAAAATTCCTAAAACACTTGCACACTTAGTGAACTTCGGATGTGAAAATTACTGGACGTCACTGAGAATTTTCCAATAAAGTCACTTCAGTATTAAAAAAAAATTACAGGTCTTCAAAACACTCCTCAAGAAATATTTTCCACAGACTTTTACCAAAGACCCTGCCAGCTCACCTAGAGGGCTCCATGGCTTCCAGAATACATGACACCAAGGAGACTCTGCAGTACCTGATGCATTATGATATGGATCCCAGGTCCCTGTTGCAAAGACTGCCTGATGGAAAATGTGCCACACATGAACGCATGCTTGAAGCTGGGTCTCCAGGGCTTGAAACTCTCTGCTCCACCACAAATTACTTAACAGCTTGTCCCTGCTCCAGAAAAACTGAAGAACTGAAGGAAGTTGACTTTACCACTATTGTCTGCCTTAAAAGTTAAACTGCTTTGTCGTTTTGGGGTTTTTTCCTAAAACTAGGAAGAAAATACTAAATTACAATCACTTTCTCTGAATGGCAACAAAATCTGTCAGCAGACTTTACAGAATGGAAATTTCCAGGATAGCCACCTCTAAGATGTAGTATTGCTATTCATGGCAGGACTAATAACACCTGTAAAAGGATGTAACAATAGAAATTTTCCTTAGGTTTAGATCCTCCCATGTGAGGAAAGACACTGAGCAGCGTAAGATGTTGCTCCACATGAATGCTCCTTTGCTGTACTGTCCTTGGCCAAGGTGACCACAGGTATCCCATTATCCTATCAGTTATTCTGTGAGCTCTTGCAATCTCCCTCCTCCCACCATGATATTCCAGCTCCTAGCATCTGTGTCTTTCAGTGTATTTGCCTCACTCAGAAAGCCATTTTTCCTCTCCCCATAGCCAGAGGTCCTCTATTTTCCACAGCCACACCAGAACAGAAATTTCCTTACAGTTTTAAGCCTGGAAATTCAGCCTGATTGTTATTTTTGGTGCTTTTGATCTCCACTACTGCCATTCTGTGGCATGAGAATTAATAACAGGCATCAAAAGGTGGGAGAACAGAGACCCCATCAGACTTGAACAAAGAGAAGCTACTCCCCTCAGCAAGCAAAGACACAGCAACATCCCTTCTCATTTAGGCATGTGGGCTCAGGTAGCTGCCCAAAGAGCATCTAAAGCCCAGCAAAAGGGACAGATGCCTCTGCCTCGTATGAGGGATACAGGGATCCTTTTTAAAGAGACAAACAACACTTCGATTAAATTTACACTGCCAAAAGGTTAAATGATACTTTTATTCCAGGGAGTATATATTTGCCTAAGAGCTGAGAAGTGAAATTAAACTATCTATCACATAAAATAGGAAAGAGCCATTTATATTTTCTTGATATACACAAAGTATTATGAGCTCTAGAAGTTGTTTTTTAGAGTAGCTCTCAACACCAATTTAAAAAAAGCACTCAAATCAGAATGTCATTTCTTTGATATGTGTAGATTGATTACCAAAAACAAATGAACACACAGAACACTAAATTATATATTGTGGCTTAAATAATTGAAATAGGGCAGGAATTCATGTGGCTTTCTAAAACACATTTAGTTCAGCTGACTCAATAAAATATGATTTTATAAAGACTGTCTTGAAAGTTACTCTAGGAAGAAAATGAAAATGAACAGAGCACAACAGACTTGCATGTGGGAGTACAATAGATTATGTCCTTGGCATCAGCCCTTGTCTTACTGTACCACTGCCTCTCCTTCTGTTTTCTAGTACTCTTAATTCTAGTTGCTCCCATATTCGCCCTTCTCCTTTCATGGTTACCTGTTACCTGATGGTTTTCACATCACCAGTAGATCTCTTACTTTCCTAAGCTTAAATCATTCTGTTACAGAAGGAAATCTAGAATTTAATTTTCCACAAGAATCATATTTTTCTTTTCTTTCCAGACACACATCTTCTTTCACAGATGGCAAAAGCAGTATGAACTGAGCTCATGACTGACTGGTAGTGTTTCTGAATAAGGAGTTTTTACCACACACTAATTCAGATAAGACATACAGTACAAACTTTTGCAATAAGGGATAAATGCAAATGTCTAAGTAAGATAAATATTTCCCCTTGCAGTGAATGGAACTGTAAATAGGATTTAGAGAAACATTAGAAGCTAAGAAATGGACTCATTGGTTGGTTTTATCCACTGTCTTGACCTACAGGATCTGGAAATGGGTTGCTTAGAAATATACTACTTCAGTTTTCCTAAGAGCTTTCAGATAAAATACTATGTTTTCAAGTACTATATCAGCATCTTTGTGCCTGCACCAACCAAAACTAGTAAAAAACCATCTAAGTACAAGCAAACTATTCTGAATGAAAGTTTTTCGCAGTGAGAAGTGGTTTTATTTTGGAAAACATAGTCTGTGGCATAATTTTGTGTTGAAGAATCTTATATTGCCCCACAAAACTTTAGATTTAAATAGAACATGGACATAGAAAAGACCATAAAAAAAATATCCAGTCCCCATCATTACCAGTTGCCACACCACCACACAAGTTTTCTCTCACCTCCCTTATTGTAATTCCAGCAGTCTTCTTTGGTCCCATGCATGTATTTCAGTAGTGCCTTGTCACTGGCAGTTTCTAAACTGCTGTTTTTATTAGTGCAAGGAGAACTTCTAGGTGCTCAAACTCAATCCTTTACATTGCTAAATTGTTAAAAAGACCCTTGGCACATGTTTAGTCCAGCCCGACCAGGACTCTCCCATAAAGTTCCTTCACGTGTCTAGGTATTAACAATAATTTTTCAGCATTTTTTAGCTTTTTAGCATTTTGCAGCCTTTTAGAGTTAAAATACATTCAATAGTAAGAATACCAGCCATTTTATACCAGCTAACCTCAGTGCCAGAGAACAAACCCGGCACTTTTAATGTGCTGGCACTAAGAAATCCTCTTGCTAGACTGAAATTTCAGTTGGTGCCAGCAGATCACTAGCACTGAACTACTTATTTAGGGTCCCACTGTAGCCAAAGAAGAGAGATAGACATCTTTCCTACTCATTTACCTTAAGAAATTATGAATTTAGTTTAGAAGTGCCTGATGTCTTTCCATGATGACTAGTAGATGACTAATTGCATATATCTAATCCTTCCCTTCAGTGGTAGACAGAATATCTACTCTATATGCATTTTAAAATTGACTTGCAGACTCGACTTTCAAAATCTCAGACTTCCAGAGACATTTAAAGTTTGTGGGTTTTTTAATTTGTGTTTGAATGCATGCCTGGTCTACATATTAAAGAAGGCAAATGCTTAGTTAAGAAACTGAATCACCTAGCTACTTTGGCACATGTCTAGCTTTGGGAGAAGAAATATTTCCCTTGATTTCCTCATGAAGTTTAACTCATCAAAATGCATGTGAAAATGACTAAACTTAAACTAGTAGAAGTTTAAAATAAGACACAAGCCAAAAGAGATATTCAAATATTTCAAGTGAAATGCCAGAAGCCAGACCCATAGACATCAGGTTTAACTCCTGCCTAGGTATGAAACTCTCCACAGCACATCTGAAAATGTTCTCCCAGACAACGGGTGTGCGAGAGAGAGCGAGTACCAGTTTGCTTAGAAGGGCTACTGCCTGCTCCAGTGAATGGTCACAGGCAAAGCAATTGTTGGATAATACAGAAGTATGATGGGTTTAAAAGCAGAAATGCAGTAGTTCATGACTTCTTCTGAGGGTCCAATGAGATCTTCAGAGTTCATTCATTCATATTTTTGTGCTTTTTCCCTGCAATAATGGCAGCTAGATTTAATGAAAGGAGAGCTTTCAAGTATTCACTTTTCTTCTGAAGCAAAAGGGAAAAAAGAAATCCACTATGGTGGATTAGTAGGAAATAGTAAAATGTATAGGTATTGCATTATTCCAAAAGTTGCTTATAGAATTATAGAATCAGTTGAAAAAGACCTTTAAGATCATCTAGTCTGATCATTAATCCAGTACTGCCAAGTCCACCATTAATCATGTCCCTAAGTGCCACATGTACACCTCTTTTAAAAATACCTCCACTGATGGGGACTCTGCCACTTCCCTGGGCAGCCTATTCCAGTGCTTTACAACCCTGCTGGTGATGAAGTTTTTCCTGATAGCAATCTAAATTTCCCCTGACACAACCTGAGGCTGTTTCCTCTTGTCCTATTGCTTGTTTCTCGGGAGAACAGACCAATCCCTGCTCACTACAACCTCCTTTCAGGTAGTTGTAGAGCGTGATAAGGTCTCCTCTGAGCCTCCTTGTCTCCAGGCTAAACAATCCCAGTTCCCTTACCTGCTCCTCCTAAGATTTGTCCTCCAGGCCCTTCATCAGCTTTCTTGCCCTTCTTTGGACATGCTCCAGCACTTAAATGTCTCTGTTGTAGTGAGGGGCCCAAAACTGAACCTAGTGTTTGAGGTGTGGCCTCACCAGTGCTGAGTACAGGGGCACAATCACTTTCCTAGTCCTGCTGGCCACACTGTTTCTGATACAGTCCAGGATGCTGTTGGCCTTCTTGGCCACTTGGGCACAGTGCTGGCTCATGTACAGGTGACTGTTGACCAACACTCCCAGGTCCTTTTCTACTGGGCAGCCTTCCAGGCAGAAAAAAAAAAAGTAAAAAAGGTTCAAGCTGTAAAAAAAAGAATTCTGATTTTCAAATCAAGTTTGATAGAACTAAGCTAATGTGTTTTTAAAATTGCCAAGAAAAAAACAAAACTTGCACATGCATCTAAAAGATTTAAAATGCTCAAAGAATCATATACTGGTTTGTACAGTGTTGCCATCCATCAAATTGCAAGAAACTCCAACTTGTTAATTTTCACTGAGAATTTCTCCCCTGAAAAAGTTACAAACCTGAAATGTCTTTAAAAGTCTTAGCAATTTTATTTTCAGAGCATAAAAAATTAAAATAAATCAAAGAGAACATTTGGTGGCATGAATGTTTGATTAGAAGCCTCTGGATGTTACCCTTGGAGATGGAGACTTTCAACAGCAGTCATAAAACACACATCAAGAGACCCAAAAGACTCTAAAGACATAAAATGTGTTTTTAGTACCTGAGGCCAAATGAAAAAATTGTTACTTTATTTTCTATCCAGCTACCAGTGAGCAGCACAGGGAGGTGGCCAGGTATGGGTTAAAACAAAGTGAATGGGAAAGGATGAGGAAATGTATAAGGAGAAGAAGAGCAGAGAAGGGCATGCAGATGAGAAACAACAGAATCTTCCCTAGGGAAGATTTTCTTAAGTCCTGATTTCTACCCTCTATCCTTACAGAAAAAAAAAAAGATGGAGCCCACTGCTTCTCCTGAACCTGCATTACTCTCGTTGTTACAAAAATCATTGTAGCCAGGTACTATTTATCTAGAGCAGTCTTTGCTAGCAAGAAGTAATTGTTTTACAGTGCCCTAAGAGAGCACACGTGGGAATGCAGTGCACATTTCCACACCGCTCAACTCAGAGGGCTCCCACAAGCAGTGTTCTTTTTAGCTGGGAAATTTGCTTTTGTAAATGGACAGTGCTTTACCTGTGCCAAAAGTAAATGGAGAGAGCTTTAAATTTTCAGAGACTTCATTCTGTATTGCTCGTAAATTGTCATACTTATTCCAGTGAATCAAAATGAACTCTTCGGGAATGCTAATGATGAAATGTTTAAATGCTACAGTCAGCAACCCAGCCTCCTTGTGTGAGGATGTAGGAGCCCCAGCATGAAGCACATAGGAAAATTACTAAAGCCAATTGACCAAAAATAACAAGTTGTCCTTGTAACATTTGTTTCCTGAACTGGGTTGACCTACTTTTCTATGGAGTGTTATTCATACTTTTGTTATTGGTTTATTAATTTATTTTCATTATTCCTGGTGCACTTAAAATACAAAAATTACTCTTACAGAAAACAGTGCAGAGTATGATGCTACTTTCTTGTCTGTAAATGCACACCTCTATCAGACCTGTAAATGTTAAGGATCACGTCTGAGAATGCAAACACAATGTCCCCTTTTCAAACCCAAAGTAGCACGTGTGAGCTCTCAGAATCCTTGGGTGTGATGGATGAGATTCATCTCCTTTCAGCTGCCTGAGGGTTAGAAATAGTCTGAGTTGATTGTTTATGTTCTTTTAACAACCAAAGAAAAGAAAGAAAATCTCAGATTAGGATGAACGGCCCTCTTTAGTCTGAGAAGTGTCTCTCAAAAAATTACATAGAAGATCTAAGTGATGGCAACTGAGAGCATGCCCAATTAATTTAAGTAGGCATTTGTAAAATATTTACTTGATAAAAATGAGTCTTGCACAATCCTTGTCACAGTTTAAACACCTGAGTTCAGAATAAAAACCTAAAACCTCAAAGCTTAATTATCGTTGTCTGCAGATAGTGGAACTATAAAAAATACACAGTTTAGGACTCTGTGTGTGTGTGTGTTTGTGTTTGCTTTTCATTATGCATCACCAAATAAAGACTGAACTAATAAACTGGGAAATAAATGACAATTTTGCTACTGCTTGGGATGCTCAGACTCATGCATACTTGAGAAGAATTGAAATACTACATGATACTTCTTAAAATACTTGTCTTGGTTTAGAAAAAAGCATCAATATACTATTTGAGGATGTCTAAGTCAGCTCTTCATCTTGTTTCATGAAAACAGACTCCTCTTTATTTTTATGCTCTAGATTTGATCTGAAACAGAAAATAACTTTACCTTGAAAACAGAGGAACATTTTCACACTACAGATTCCCACCTTAATCCCATCCTGGAATGTAAAAAAAAAAAAGATCAAATTCTGAAAATATATAATCATCTCCCAAATGTAGTAGCTGCTTTTCAGTGATCTTTGATAGAGGAATTACTCAGCTTAACCTCACAGAACAGTGTTGGAAATGTGTATGCGTGATGGAACAATTCACTAACTACCTGATTGGTATCAGTCATTTGTAGACAGCATCTGCCAGTTAACAAGGCTTTTAGGGGGCATTCTATTTCCTTAGTGTGGAGTTATAGCAGCAGTGGGATAAGCACCAACTTAGCCATAGTGACATAAACTTACTAAAATGTTTTGGTAAAAGCAGCTTAGAGCTGTGATTTTGTTGCAGAATGATGCTGTGAGCCATATGAACTTGTCATTTTGGATTGAGTGCTAGCAAACTTTTAGTTAAGTTTCCTGTATCGTCAAATATCAGTTCAGGGGGGGCAATTTAAGAAAAGTTACCCCCACCCCTTGACACCAAGCAATTTTAGTAACTAGAAATTAAAAAATACAGAATGAAAATCAGAAAGGATTTTATGTGCTTCCAACCTTACCTTCATTCTCTATAGTGAAATTAGCTCAATATTTTTTATGATATAAAATCAAGATGAACATCAGATCTTTCTAGTCACCTACAGTCTGTGGTTGCCTAATTAGGTGACCTCCAAATCTATCAAGAAACTAACTTTCCAATCTTGCAGTAATTACTTGGGTATTTGGTCACATTCAAGAAGATGTGACTTCATTCACAGACTGTCACTCACCTGCAAGGGATACAAAAAGAAAGGAAAATCTCAGTCTTGCCATGAAATGTTGAATGGCTGCATTACAAAGCACTTACCAAACAATGGCTGTATAACTTTACCATGGGGTTAGCTGACAAAATGTTCATTGATTTATGACCTAGTTCACTGAAAAAAAAAAAAAAAAAAAGTTGTTTCTATGTTATATATGCTTTGAGAACAGTGGGGAATCATCTTCTTCACACCTGTGCTGACTGATGAGCCTTGATATCCTCTATGAAGACACTAGTGGTTTGCAGACATATCAGATCTGTCCGCAGGCAGGGAATGCCAGGCAAGACCAGTTCAGCACTTGCTGAGTTCAATGGCCCTGGTTATCTGCCACAGTTTGCAGCCCTGCAGAGCAACCTGCCTTCTTATAGATTAGAAAGTGGATTTGGCTGTAGGAGGCAGCTGATAATAAAATTCATCCCATCAATGGTGTCTACATAACAAAGGCATCCCACGGAGCAAAGCTCAGTGTGACACTTCATGTGTTCATCACCCCAGTGGATATTACTTCATAAATCTTTCTAACCCAAAGGAGATCAATGACTGTGACAGGAGTCAGGGATACCATCTCCCTCATGTCTCCCTCATGTCTCTTCCTCAAACCCCTTGGCATCCTCGTATTCACTGTCTGCCACACCAAATTAGGGGCAAGTTCACACTTCTACCAGTAATGATTAGCTTCTTCCCATCCTGAATGTCCCCTTCCTATAGGCACCCCAATCCCAAACTGCTGGCATAATCAGCTGTTTCCTCGTGAACCTAGCTATTACCTGAAACAGGTTGCTGCTCACTGCAGGCAACACAGGATTTCCTAGAATGTAAACAGGTCGCCCTGTCCTAAGTTCACCTCCACATCTGCCACAGGCTGTGGTCTGCAGTCCATGAGGAGTGGGAGCGTGAGTTTTGCCATGAGTCTGGCTGTAGCTGTGCCATCACAGGGCAATCCCAGCAGATGTGAATCCTAGATGCTGATGCTGTACTTGCTCAGGTGAAAGTTGAAAAGGACACATCACTCCCTCTGTGCTGAAATGCAGAAGGCAGCTTGCCTTTGTCTGACATTAAATATTTACTGTGTCTGGTTTCTGAGTGGTGGCTGGTTTGGGAAGCAGACTGTCCATTCCAATACATCACTTCTGCCTTCAAAGAGCTGCCTGAAACACCTCAAAGTGCAAAACAGCTGGTGTTCCTCAGCCCCTAGAACAGAAAAGGACTGGGTGGACATATGCAGCACGAATGAGGCATTACTGATGCATCTTGATAGTCCTACAATGCACATTGGAACTGTGATTGTGTAACCATGTGTAGACTGGCTCATATCTGTCCTCTCAGTTGATTTGGCAGTGCATTGATCTGGGGTTAATGGTGGTCAAATGATGTCAAACTAGAAGACTTGCAATAAAGTAACACTGAAAGAGAACACTGTGTTCACAGATGAACTTCAAATGAACTTTCTCTTTTGCTATTATTCTCTTGGTTCCACCGCAGCAATCACTTGACAGAAATGTTGCCAGGGGAAAAAAAAATAAAGAAGAAATATCTTGCAATCAATACCACAGAAAACAATCTTCATAAATAATAATATAATTGTCCATGGATTACTCTGAACACATGCAAAACCGAATAAAAAAGATCTAAAAGAAGTAGTCTTGTTTTTCATGGTTGATGAAAAATTAAATTTTAGAAATAATTTAGTTTGCAGTTGGTAATTTCCACTTTCTTACACATTGCTTTTTTCATGCATAATTTTGAGTGACTGACAATAACTCATTCATGTCCACAAATCATAACCTGTGTTCTTTTCTATAATTGCGATAAGCCACAGCCTGCTATTTTTCATGTTAATCTCAGAGGGAGGTAACTTACTATATCGGCTAGTTGGTTAATTAGGTTGGAAACATTACTCATCTAACCTTAGCAAATGTAAAGTAGACTTTGGATGGGAAAAATATAACAATAATACTTTGCTGTTCTACAGTTCTGTGCATCTGCAGTTCTCAAAAAAGGAATAATGTTCATTCAATAATGTTCCATTTTCTTAATAGTGTGAATAGTGTGCCTTGAAGCTCCCATTTTCTGTGAAAGAGCTCTGGGATTCCTTACTCCCATAGGGCCTTTGTTCTGTGCCGACGAAAGCAAAACCTCCTGTCCTGGGAGGAGAGAGACTCAATGTAATACTACCAAGCCTTACACAAACCATCTAGTTTGGATTTCAGATAATGTTCCTTATCTGAAGCACTAACTGCAGGACTCCTGTTATTCTGTTATAAAATCACATCCTAGGGGAAAACATAACATTAAGGGACTATTTTTTCATCATAAAAGAATTAGGATAGTATCCAAAGCTGGAAATCTGGAGGAACGTTACAGTGCGAATTCATACTCACACATGGTGGTTGGGGCTTTTTTTTTGTTTTTTTGGTTTTCTTTGTATTGCTGTTGTTTATTTGAATCCATTCTTTTATAAACCAATTTACACTTTTAGCCTAACCTTCTTTATAGCTAAGGGGTCTAATAAGACCTCTACTTCAGACATGTACAGTAGAAACCCCAAAAATACTGCTATTGCTAGACTGTATCTCTGCCAGCTTGCTTGGTTGGCTGGGCTTTTCTCACTAGTTATCTCCCTTCTCTGAATATGGTCTGTGTGGATACTTGGACTTTCTGGACATTAAATCTCTATTTTTACTGGTCTACCAAATGGATTAGGATACAAGTTCTCACATCCACACTAACAGCACCTTCCCTGGCATGTTTCTGATCTGTCCCCTTCGCACTCTCCCAGGCAACACCTGGAGTGGCTTAGGAATTTGTAAAAGCCAGGAACTATTCAAAGGATACACCAAGGACCAGGCATCCTGCTCTGAAGGGAGAAGGAATTTGGCTGTATGGACATAAACTATGTGAGCTTACTTGTCATGAGAAGCAGAAAACGACATTGTCCCTCCTGTTTCTTTAGTGTACACACTGCCTATCTGTCAGAGTCCTTCCTCACTGCCTGACTGGATTTGAGCTTGTACCAGTTCCTCTACACTCAATTTTTTTCTCTGAAGTCCATTAGCTAACTCATGCTTACTAGTTTATGTACACTTCTTTTTCATTTTGCTATTGTCTCTTGTGTCAAAGAGGAGCTTTTGTTAAAATCTCTGATTAGATGTACAGAGACGAGAAGTACAGGACCTGAAGTACATTGAACAATATGAACACTGTCATCCAAGTCATTAATCATTGAACTTACAAAGAAACTGCTATAAGAAAAGGTAAATGCCATTAGTTGGCATAAAGTAATTTTATCTTCACTCAAGATGTCTACAGATGCACCTTAGTATGTTTGCAGTGTTACTTTTAATGAATAAGAGTAGTGCTGCATTTTTTGCTCTATTTTGGGGTTAATTAAGGTCAGCCTTTATTCCTCTAGCTATCTATTATTTTCCCCGGCATCCATTTGGGCAAGTAGTTTTCAACTGTCACTGCAACCTTTTCTAATATTATACTAAATGCAATGCGCTCACTCAATATTTTATGCATATTGTCACATTTTTTTTTATGAGATGTACATTTTTCTACTAGGATTGCCACTGTTATCCCAAATTGTTAAAGAAATCTTTCTTGTATAGTTCCTGCAAGAAGAAACCTAATCTGATAACTTGCTCACAGCCTTCTACTTGATAAATCCAAGCAGTTCAGTAAAGCTGACACAGTTACACATAATACATCAAAATCACTCTAATTTTTTTTTCTTGCTGGACAGTGAGATAGAAAACGGCTATTAATGCTGTGCACTGTATCATGGCAATTTTAAGTGTCCAACTCTACATCTACATGTGTTCATAGTTACGTGTACTGCTTAATCAGGTTTTCTTTGCTTATGAAGTTTGCCATCTTCACATGTTCAGTTCTGACCATCATCCAAGTGCCCTTTAAAGTATGCATTCATTTGCTTGGTTACTCTGTACCCTAACAAAGTACAAAGCAGCAATCGAAGTAGGCTGTCTGGAATCTGAGCCTTTTGTTCTTCTGCATGGAAGTTTTATGTCCTTTATATTTCTCCTGGAAATTAGATGTTTAAATTCTTGTAGTCTCTACCATACTACAGTTGCATCATTTTTTCATGCACAGGAGTACACATTGTATTTTTTGTATATCAGGTGAAGGCTTTTTGTGCGGACCCAGATTCATGAGTATTTGTGTCTGTATTGAGAATAAAAATGGGTTTGCTCTTGGTTTTTTTACTTTCTTATTATTTCTTCTGTCATGTAATCAGCTTCTAATTTACTTTTAAGCTGATGAGAACATCAGCTTTAAAAGCTCAGGAAAGGTCTTTGAAAGGCCCCAGCACACGTCCCAGTCAGAAAGCCATCATCTTGAGGTAGGTAAAGTCTCAAGTTAGGTATGATCTCTACATCATGTTTGGGGAACAAACATCTGTGTACAATTTTCAGGAGTCAGTGTAATCAGTCAGCAAGATCAGTCAGTAAGATAGCTGAGAACTAATCTTATTCCCAACACCTTCTCAAAGTTTGTGTGTGTCTATAGAAGATTATGACTTATGGCCCACATGCCTCTCTAGAACAAGGGGCATAAGGTTTGGGTGCAATTAGTGGCTCAAAAGCAGTGGAGCTGTGACCTACATTTCAAATACCAACTGCATCTAAGAGTTCTTCACTAGAAAGTAAGAGGAAAGAATTCATTTTATACCCTGTGAATAAACTGTCTTCTTAAACCACTCTGCAATGGTTAAATTTATTTTCTATTTGTGTTGGTAAGAAGATTGCACCTGTAACAGCTCCTTTTTTCACCATAGAGCCTATGGGAAAGAAATCCAGCTCTCCTTTCTATAGTTTCTGAAGACTTCAGAGAGTGCATTAAAAAACACCCTACCAGCCTCTGAACAAAAAGATGCCAGAACAGCTCTGACACATTTCAAATAAACATTCCTGTTTCATGTAACTACTCAGAAAATGAAGAAAATCAAAGACCCATATCAAAGTACCCTTTCTATAAGAAAGCACAATAGGACAATATTCTGCAGGAGCTCCTACCTTACAACACAGTATTTCCCTCTAGATGAAAGACAAGAAAACAGTATTAACAAAATACACTGTGTGAATCACTAAAATCTGGTGGTTTTGAATGACTCTTCATAACCAAGTTTCTTACTGGTTTAAATGTAATTCCTCTCAAGATTTTCTCATAGAAAGGATCTGCAGTCAGAAAAACACATTTTCACTATCCCATTTTTATTTCAGTGAAGATATAAGAACATCTTTGAAACTTATCTATGTAAAAAGCAAGTACTTTGCACTGCTTTGTATAGGCAGCTTTTATAATTGTTTCTACAAGCTAAACTAAATGTAAGCATATTGCTCATTAATTTTTTTCTTTTTGGTCATTCGGAACAGGATTTTGGACTGGAAAGTTCCAAGTCCTTGTATGAAGAGGACCACAATACAGGCAGTGTGGGATTCTTAATTTCTTCTCTAAGCTTTGTCTTGTTCAGACAGAGGCTCAGATATCTGGTAAAACAGAGGACTTTCACACTGAAAACTGGCCTTGGGTGGCCAAAATTTGCTAAATATATGCAACTGTGCAAAGATGTGAACAAGAGTCATTGAGTCAAAAGAACTGCAGAAGACTGGCTGTGGCTCACTCACTGGAGAACACACTTGTGATGGAGGAGTTGTCAATACTATTCCCATTACTGATGAGATATACAGGTTAGAATAGAATAGAATAGAATAGAATAGAATAGAATAGAATAGAATAGAATAGAATAGAATAGAATAGAATAG
>WTSP01027216.1:105215-133847 GCA_025331215.1 Actenoides lindsayi | reverse complement strand
CATGGTTTAGTGGTTTTTGATAGGGCTAGGAATAAGGTTGGACTTGATGATCTTGAAGGTCTCTTCCAGCCAAAACTTTTCTATGATTCTATGAACTTTTAAAGTCTATAGTCTGAAGAGTATTTATCCAAATAGTTTATTTTAATACTAAATAGCATTAATATACTATATAATATATAGTATATTTAGTACTCTTGTTATCTAGTGGGTAGCATTAATACCCAGCATTTAGCATTAGTATTAGTGCTAGGTACTAATGGTACTGTATACTAGCAGTGGTACTAAATATTTGTACTAACAGTAGTAATATTGCTTTGTTACACAGCTGAACACACCAGGAGACAATCAAGAATAGCCTGCAGAGCATTCTTTGTCAGAATCCTGCTGCTGAAACAGAAATAGAAACACCAATGTCAGTGAATTTTGGGGGGATGAGTACAAATTGGCCCTGATTTTCTAACACACATTCATAGCATTTCCTGTGTGCTCTTTAGAACAACTTATTCTTATCCAAATAACCAGCTTTCTATTATTAGTATCAGGATAGCAAAAAAAGTCTCTATCAGCTGAGGTAGAACACCAAGTTACCACCCATATTTCATCAGGTGCAACATACCCCGTGGGAAATAAGAGCAGTAAGAAGGGCTACTGAAGGAAGAAATTCAAAGGCATTTGCAGCAGAATAACAATAACCTGTTTAGCTAAATGTTTCTCATTTTATTTGGAAGCTTGAAACATGTTAACATCATTCATGCTTTGGTGTAATTGGACAGAGTGATTAGAACACCTTTTTATATTAAATGCACATTTTCTTTTCAATAATATCCATGCTAAATGAGAAGAATACTATTCATCCAGTCAGGTAGGTTTTGAGCAATGATCTATTTTATCCCTCATTTTAAAAGATTTTTTCTAATCTGTGGTTTTGTAGAGAAACTGTACATTAAGACTGACAATATACACTGGCTTAAAAGAGAAGAAATAGAAAAGAAGCTCTTCAGCTCTTCAGAAATGTAGAGGATCCTGTAAGGAGAAGAATCGATTACTGCCAAATAAGCATTCTGAAAGTTTATCATTCAAGACAAGAGATCATGAAAACTGACATTGACAAGGGAGCAACTGCAAAAAGCACAACAAGGAATTCAGACAGAATATCTTTCTGCAAAGGACTGTTATTGCACAGAACAAAATAGTCTTTGTAGATGTATACTTTGCTGAATAGATATAAACTGTGAACATCAGTTCAAGAGGGAGCTGAACATGTTTGGAGCAGGGAGTGAATGTAGACAATGCAGTCATAAGAGAGATAATTGTGCATAAGATGGTGAGCTACCATACCTGGTGATTTGTATTTTCTATTGCCAGAGGCAAGGTTTTGATGGACCGCATGCTTTTCTCTGGGCTATTATTACTTGTATGTCTCTAAAAAGTGCCCTCTGCTATCACAGCAGCCACAGTAATAAAATGTAAGTTAATAATATTATTTATCCTGCAACCATCACTCATGTTTACTGTTCAATCACTTCTTTTTCTCTTCCCGCTATACCTCCCTCCTGTTTGCATTTGAAGGTTAAAATCTCAACAGAAGCTATTTAGTGTACAGGCCTTTTTCAGATCACACTGTCCCAGTACTGCTCTGTTGCCACATGCAAAATGCATATACACTACATAGACACACACATGCTCAGATACTGGTTTGAGGTCTTTTTCTTATTATCTCCCCTGTCTATCCAAAACTGTTTGAAAATACTGTGCTAGACAAGGCTCTGTTTTGCCTCTAAAGTGGCATGCATTTAAGATTCCTACTCAACCAAGTTGCCAAAACAATGAAACTCAATTGGCAAAGCCATGAGCTCCCTTAGATGCTTATGCCACCTTTGCACCAGCTGTATCTAAACTGGCATGTTTGTGATATCTCCAAATGGAGTCAAAGTGATTTAGAAAAAGGGTATTACTCAGACATGCTGAAGCCCACTCCACCCTGAGAAATTGGCCCATCACAACTCTCACATGGGCCTAATGTTTTCTCCATCCTCCAGTGGCAGGAAGGAATGGCTAGATAAAAACCAGAGAAAAGAGGCAAATGTCCACCCTAACACAGCACCAAGGCACCCCAGCCTTCGTTCCAGACAGAATAAGGTCTTTTCCATTTCACACCATTCAGAAAAAAAAAAACCAAAACAAACACAACTTCATTTCAGTTAACATGTCAATAATATCTGTAGTTATCTAAAGAGAATGCAACTGCCTCCCATCTGGTTTTGATATGAAATCTGCTGGATAGATTGCCTATATTTCATGCTAGGTCTAGAACCACCCTGAGTACCTGAGGCATTCACTAAGGGTTACAGTCATCCTGGGCTCCCTTTTGCCAATATGTCCACAGTGGCAGAGACAGAAACCTCTAGGAAGCCGTTTAAACCACATAAAATTGGAATTGCATCCTGATATGACTATTGCTCTTCATTGACTAAGGAGGAAAACCAGGTATCTGTCTCTTTAATGGACACAGTTAAGTACCTCCTCTTAGGATGTGCCTAGATCTGTCTAAGAATATATTTGACTGGACATACACAGAGTGGATTACGTTGCTTTGGCTATGATAGCATAGAATAGGCTAGGAAAAAAGCCATAAATGCACCATCACACACTGATAACACAAATTCTCTGCATTTCTATTGCAGACTCCTTCCTATGATCATAAAGCAGTTTACAAATCCAGAATCCTGGTCTGTCTAGTAGAAATACATCATCTAGGAACCACTTTGGCCCACTTAGTAAACTTGTGAGACACCTTCTAACCATAAACACAAATGTGAAACCACTTCATTCTTCATTTCCCTTAACACCTCTGGAGTACATATTCACAGAGAAATGAATATACCAAGTATCTTTGGAAGCATTACTTGAAGATCCCAGTTGTAATGACACCAACAACAAACCCACAACAAAACTGCAGTGGTTCAAGGCATGACTTTTATGTGACCAGTGTAGCTGCATCATATTGTCCAAACTCAATGCTGTAGAAAACAGTTTCTACACTGAAATCTGGGCCTAAAGTTGTGCATAACTCTGAAAAATACCCTAGTACTTCTAATTCTGTAGATGGGAAGACCGAGGGTCAATGACATGAAGAGACCTGTACAGTGTCAAACTGACTTTACTTTGGAGCACAGATGTAATAACTAGGAACCTGAATCTGACAACATTTATATGAATGAAAGAGAAAGTCATCAAGGAATGATAACATCATCAAGTCTAAGTCTCTTACGGATGGAACCATGCAGGTATTGAAGTTCCCACCTCCACTAGCCCTTTGTATTGTGGCACCAAAGCCTAGACTGCCTCTTCCATACCTAGAACATCTGTTCTAAGGGTACATGGACTTCTTCACATACACATTTATAACACATTAAATTGAAGCAATGCTGATTAACAGCAGGACTGCAAAGATGCCTGCACCTTCATCCAGTTGAATGGACCCAGATTTTTTCAGAATAGGCAACTGAAGCCTCTTTCCCATTCAAGGAATCACACATTAAACATACATATCCTTTCCCAACACACAGAACCTATCTACCTTTCAATACTGCTTTACTATGACTTACACAAACAGGCAAGATGGTAGCAGGGACAGAGAAGGACCTAGCACAGAGATTTGTTTTTCTGAAATGGTATTATGGGAAGATCAGTTGGGATAGGAAAAACAGGAAACTAAATATTGAGGAAATAAATGTAAAACACCTGTAAAAAATGCCTATTGTTGTATCAGTAGTTTAAATTGATGAGTTCCTTGTGTCATTTAAGGAGGTTCTCTGTAGCAAAGGGAACTATACCCTTTCTTAACAATCCCATGCAGGAAGAAACTTCCTATAAGAGACATCAATGGTTTTCCCTGTGAGAAGATAAAGGCTCTTAACTTGACCTTATTGAAAGAAAAATAGCAGTTGTCAATCCTTTAACCCTTCTGTAATTAGTTAAAATGCAGGAATTAACCTTCAGTAATGTCTTGTTTTTCCTTAGGCAGATTTATTTCCCTCTTCCTCTGAAACCAAGATTCACTTCATTCATTCAACAGATAGGGCTGAAACCAAACACCAATTCCAAAAACATTCAGCGATGAAGAAAATTCCAGTCAGTGCCAACTTTAAAGGCTGATTCTGAAAGACATTAAGCAGTCTTATAGCAGCCAGAGAACACAAGGTCCTTTAAAAAAAAAAAATTTAAAAAATCCTATTTCCCTTTATCTGCACTTATTAGAGCTCTAGAGACTTAAATGAAAGTATTACAGCACCTGCAGCTTGTCAGAGAAACACACCCTTCTTCACACTGCTAACAAAACCAGGCCAACAACAAAAAAGAAGTAAAATTTAATCTTGAAAACAATGAGGCTACAGGTGTGAGGGAGGTCATAATCCAAAGACAGTGAAGTTCACAAGTGAAAATGGGGACAGAACTCAGCCTGAGTTCTTTATGGTGATGGTAGATGAGGGCTGGCTTTAAATTCCTAGGCAGAATTTTGCAAAACTGGGGTCTGATAAAACCCCAAATCCAGTGTCTTTTTATTCATAAACTAAGTAAATTTGCTGCAAAAGCATAAAGATACAAACACAGCGGGCTGCAGTACCATTTTAAGAGTCCAATTTTCAGCAGAATGGTTCATGAAGAAGTGTATTAAACAACTTTTTTTTCTTTTTTTCTTTTTTTTTTTTGGTTTTTTTTTTGGTTTTTTTTTTTTTAGTAATTTGTTAGGATATCATCAATGCTCCTTTGCTTTATTTGTATGGAGGGATATTCCCAGTATGTATGCCAGACTAGGATACCATACACTTCCATATCATCTTTATCTGAAAATGGACTTTTTGCTGAATGTGAGTCCTACAGATAGGAGAGGGTAGAACCACAGTACAGTATCTTTAAAACACTGCCTGCCTTTTTTTTTTTCTTGTTTTCTAAATATGCCATTACTTCAAAGCGTTATGGCCTTCTTTGTAAAGGCATTTACACTAGAAACCTAAGAGTACTTTACAGCACCCTGTAAATTTCCATAAATAACAATTGGCCATGAGAGTTTCTTTTCACCTATTCCACAGAGGGGCACTTCCAGAGAAGAGCCAGAAAAGGTGGAGATCACTTTAAAATGCTTCTCTTTCTCATTTCCAATACCCCGCCTAATTCAGCTAGGCCAAAATCTCACTTGAAGTGAGCTGAAGTAGAAGCTTTTTGTGTGTGTATGGAACTGTATCCAGCTGGGAGAGCAGTTAAACGCTTGCCCATCCCCTTAACTCTGGGCATGTAAATTCAAGACGAAGAGAGCTATTTTGACGTTCTTGGCTGGAAATCACTCTCCACACCTATACTTTAGTGCATCTACTGTACGTGGTAGTTTGGCTGGTTTCTCTCACTACCATCTGTTCTGATGGCACAGTGCCTGCTCACAAGTTGAATGATATATAGGTGCCAGGCAACAATGCGTTTTGATGGGCAGGCTGCACAACACTGCAATTGTCATCTCTTGTGCATGAAGGCCACACTGTGCCAGCAATGAAGCATTGGCACTTTGTACCTCCATACACTTCTTCAAACCTGTTGACACTTACATGCCAACAAAGGAATACTTGAACAAGAGAGTTTGTGGGCTTGTTTAACTCCCCATTAGGAATTAGCATTACCTGGAAGTATGTTCAGCCCCTGGCTCAATCATCATCCTGGGCCTCAAGCAGACACTGGGTCACAGCCTGTAATATTTCTGTGGGTATTCACCTTGATATTTTCCTAGATCTGTATGTCTGAAGGGAAGAAGACACTATCTGCTCATTGCAATGAAAACTGACTGGACAAGGCAAGTCTATTCTCTTCCATGGTCCCATTCAAACACTTAAGTGAAAGTCTATGCAAGTCTTCTATTCTTCTCATGTCCCACCAAAGCGTTCAATTTTACATTTATTTATCTAGGTGTTCCACACACACACCCAATCTTGCCCACAGGTGCATGTCAGCATCACTTCTTCTTTCCATATTTCCATAGGTGGATCACCACCCCAAACCTCATCTATAGACTGTTTTTTCCAGAGTTTAGATCAATCCTTTTTCACCAATAAGACTTAACCACAAGGATCTATCATTCAGTTCCATGAGTAAAGCTTATTCTTGTAGCTTCTTAAGTAGCAATGATTTATACTGATGGAAAAGTATGTCAAGAAATGAAGCTAATGTAAGATGTTGCAAGTGAGTTTAACATGCTTTTAAAAGCAGTATGTTTGGGAGAAGGGAGAGTTTACAAATGCTGCATTGGGTGTACACAGAAATTCAGTGATTTAGGGAGGAAAAGAAGTTCCATACACTAGCTAGAGCTAGAATATGCAATTTCTTGGGGAGTGGATTGGACCAGAATATTCTGCTTTAGGGGAAGGGGAAAAAAAAATGTAAACCTTCATCTTCATTCTTGCCTTTAGCAGAACAGATAACTAAAATCAGATTTTGTACATATCCTTGTAGCTAAGAAAACAGCTTTGCTGATATCAGGCAAAAGAAGCTGAGAAAAGAACAGAGAAGGCTCCATCAGTAGCACACAGACCAATACATTTGCAGTTTCCAAGTATCTTTAGCAAAGACCTGAAGGAAGCAGAAAATCTATAAAATGTTTCACTGATGCAAAAAAAGGCTAGACGAGGTGGAAATTACTTTAAAATGCTTTTCTCTCTTTCTACCATGGTATGTCTAATTCAGCTTGTTTACAATCCCATTGCAAATGGTACTTAGAGTACAAGCTTTTTTTTTATAAGTAAATGAATCCAGTTAGGAATGTAGGTAACAGTTGTGCATCACCTCACCTTCGCATGTCAGTGGAAGGCGGAGGGAGTGAAGAACATGGAGAGTCTTTCCAACAATGTGTTGCCACATCTGTGTAACTACTGGCTTCAGAACCCAGAGCTGGAGTATTCTCAGTGGGGACTTTTGCTAGACATTGCTTTGGATATGGGTTTTTGTCCCAGGTGTTCATGTCCAAGACTATCAATACATTTTTATTAGACTACCGAGTATCACAAGATTATAACTTTTGACAATTAGAAGTCTGGCTTATAAACACAGATGGAGAGGCTGAAAGGTTGTAGAGGTCATCTTCAGCCTCCATTATGGTTATATGCACTTGGTCAGAGGGAGGAGATCTGTTAAAGACATCAGTCTCTCCTCTGCAGGAATAGAGCCAGTAGCTTCTGGTTTCCCTGAGCAAGGCTAAGTTACTTGGGGGCTAAAACTCAAGTCTTGTATACCTTACACTTCTACTTAGTAGGAAATAAGAGAGATGCAGTCATGTGAGTTACTGCATATTTGCTGCCAGCCGTTACCAGGTAGCTGCTATTTCATTTCTATGAAATATCATAACTATGTAAATAACTCAAGTAATAATTGTAAATGGATGACTGTACTAAGGGAGGTGGGGACAGGAGCCATAACTGCGCAGCTGCTATGGCTGTGAAAATTCAACCTTAAGCAGCCTAAACATTCATTTTACAGTGTACACCAGTGATTACTTAATTACATCTAAAATATAAGTCAGCCTCACTAAAAACCCCAGGGAGTAAATTACAAACAGCTATGAAGCAATGTGCATGCATACACCCTACTTTGACTTTTAAAAAATTATTGTTTTCCAATGGGTATAAAGGATTTTTCTATTTCTGTTCTGCAAAACATCATTATGTTACAAACAGGTAAATATTTCTAAGTAATACTAGATGTGCGTGGGAGCATCCATCTTCAGCCTTTCACTGTGGACTCTCACTAAAGGTTCTTATCTTTATGTATATTTGAACAAGAAGATCTACATATGCTTGATCTCGGTATGAACCTCTGTATGACCTGATTTTGTTGCCATGGCCACCAATTAGACCAGCCTTGTTGACTGCAGAACAACAGTCAAAGCATCTCTATTAAGTTCTGAAAAAGAATGTCATATTTTATCAGCATGCTACAACAGCTTATCCTTGTGGTAGTGTTTGTTTCTCCTGCTAGCTCTATATTTAAGCATTTAGCTTAAAAGACAGGAAAAGGGGGTGTGGGGGGAAGCATTGGCTATATCAGTAGCCCAGAAAGCTCACAGTTTGGGGTTTTTTTTACTTCTCTAGCACCTGCTTTTATTTTCCAAGTTTTCTCCTCTAGGAATACAGAAGACAGACAAAGACTGGTAGCATCTTTGCTTCATGTGGACATTGAGATTAGCATAAAATCATTCCCTCTGTTGCTCCTTTTGAGGATCCTATCAGCATTTTCCCAAATGCAACTTTTAAAAACAATCTCCCTTCCAATTTGTGACAAACCAGTAAAGAGTTGCTTCAAAAGCTCACCTGGCAAACACTGCTTGTTAAGCTCCCCTTACCCAGTAGTAAGTGTGTGTAAAGGTACTGAATACAGTCACAAGTACAGGAAAGACAGTTCAATGCCATCAATACTATAATTTTTTTATGCCTACCTGGAAAACAAAACAAAAACAAAACAAAACCAGCCAACCACCAACTTGTAATGAACTCAGCTTACTTTAGGAAAAAAAAACAAACAAGACAGGTTGGAGGATAGCAGAGTCCATGACTGAATCTTTTGTTTCCCAGGTTTCCTTTTTAGAAAACAATTTTCTTAGTTTTTTTTTTTCATAAAAGCTTACAAATGCCCTAAAATAATGCAGAGAAATTGGCTTTTATTTTGAACAGGATTTCTCAATATGTACTGCATCTCTTGGCATATCTATTATATTAACTCAAGCCTTAATGACACAATGGTTAAAAACAGAGTACAGATGTGTATAAATGAAAAATGTAATAGATTTCCCTCTTAATGTAATAGAATTGGCACGAGGTATTGGAAACAGGAGTGAAAGTAGTCACTCAAGCATTGTGTTTGCATGTTATTTAAATACAAGTGGTAGAGGTATAAGTACCTCTAAGTACACCTGAAAGAGATGGTGCCTTGTAATCATTGTTTCAGCAATTGACAGTTGTTTACACAACAGCAGCACATTCTCTACTGATTTGAATAATAAACATGTTTAAACACCAGCTGGATAATAGAAGGATAATTGAAACATAGTTTAAAGCTCTGATTTACAGGCATTGTGGCAACACTTTTATTTGTGGTACAATGCTATACTTCTGTGCAGCCTCTTGAAAAAAAATTAAATAGGCATTGTTTCAGACAACTTTGGGATATGTTTAACTCGATTAATCTATCATGCATTTGTGTGCCTACACAGACAGACAGAACAAAGAACACATCATCGAAACTTCAAAAAGGCTTATGCTGGTGACCACATGGTACTTGTGATGTTTAGTTTCATTCTGTGTTGTCTGGACCTCTACCTTGCACGTATATGTCCCAGGTGTGAACCGTACTAGTTAACAAAGTTTATAAAGCCTAAGAACCCAGAAGGCTGCTTAGTAAAATTGCTGAGTAAAACAGAGACAAATGTGTAGAGAGAGAAGATTTCCTCTTTCAGTCATTACATGTGACAGACCACCCACAACAAAGGGACCATAAAAATGCTGTGAGATTTGAAGTGTTAACCACAACTCCTCCTTTCTGGTCTACACCAGAATTTGAACTCCTCACAGTGGCATTTTGGGCCTGTTTTCTAAAACGAAAATTCAAAGAAAAGATGAGGCAGTCCTGCTAAAAATATACCTCTGTACTGTTCTTTTTCTTAAAAACATCTCTGCAAATACTTTCTTAATGCAAAACCTACCAGCTGAGAAGCCTAAATATGTGGCTGTAAATTGCCCATCAGACCGCATACTTCTTGAATTCCCAAGTAGCAGATAACCCAAGGTAGTCTAGCTTTCATTTTTCATCCTGTTTCTGATCTCTTACCCCAGTTTTGAACCACAGTTAATTCACTGACAATTATGGAGGCATACACATGCACTTAGGTGCAGTTCTCTGACTTTGTACAACATTGTATTCAGGTGCTGTAGGGACTTCTTGATCCCAGCCTGTACAAATCCTACAACTTACTCAACAAGATTACTGATATCATGACTGGCTTCTTTTACATACCAAGCCACATATGTCAGGGTATGTAGGGATGCAAACAGGAAGGCCAAGGTCCTCTTGGAATTAACTCTGGCAAAGGAAGTAGAAGAGAACAAGAAGGGCTTCTTCAAATACATCAATGGTAAAAGGAAGAATAGGGGAAGTGTGGGCAGACTGCTGAATGAGGTGGGAAACCTGGTGACAGAGGATGCAGAGAAGGCAGAGTTACTGCATGACTTCTTTGCTTCAGTCTTCACTGCTAAGACCAGCCCTCAGGAATCCCAGACCCTGGAAATAAGAGAGAAAGCTTGGAGGAAGGAAGACTCTCCACTGGCTTATGAGGACTGGGTTGAAAATCACTTGGGTAAACTGAACATGCACAAATCCATAGGCCCCAGTGGGATGCACCCACGAGTGCTGAGGGAGGTGGCTGATGTTGTTGCTCTACCACTCTCTATCATTTTTGAAAGATCACAGAGAACATGAGAGGTTCCTGAGGACTGGAGGAAAGCCAGTGTCACTCCAGTCTTCAAAACAGGGCAAGAAGAGAGACCCTGGAAATTACAGAGCAGTCAGCCTCACCTCCAACCCTGGAGAGGTGATGGAAAAGCTCACTCTAGAAATCATCAAAGCACATGAGAGAAAAGAAGGTAGCATGGAGAAAAGCATGGAGAAAAGTAGCCAGCATGGATTTACTAAAGGGAAGTCATATTTGACTAGTCATAGCTTTCTACGGTGGTGTGACTGAATGGGTAAATGCAGGGAGAGCAGTGGATGTTGTCTATCTTGACTTCATCAAGGCTTTTGACACTCCTCCCATAACATCCTCATGGGTAAGCTCAGGAAATGTGGGTTAGAACAGGGGACAGTGACATGGGTTGAGAACTGGCTGAACAATAGAGCTCAGAGTATTGTGATCAGTGATACAGAGCCCAGTTGGCAACCTGTAGCTAGCAGTGTTCCCCAGTGGTCAGTACTGGGTCCAGTCTTATACAACATCTTCATCAATGACCTGGATGAAGGGTTAGAGTGTACCCTCAGCAAGTTTGCTGATGATACTAAATTGGGAGGAGTGGCTTATACAGCAGAAGGCTGTGCTGCCATTCAGCAAGACCTGGACAGACTGGAGAGCTGGGCAAAAGGGAATTGAATGAAGTTCATCAAGAGCAAGTGTAGAGTCCTACACCCAGGGAGGAACAAGATCACACACTAGTACAGGTTAGGGGTTGACCTGCTGGAAAGCAGCTCTGTGTAGAAGGACCTTGGAGTCCTGGTGGACAGTAAGTTATCCATGGGACAGCAATGTGGCCTTGTGGCCAGGAAGGCCAATGATATCGTGGGGTGCATAAAGCAGAGTGTGTCCAGCAGGTCGAGGGAGGTTCTCCTCCCCTTCTACTCTGCCCTAGTGAGACCACATCTGGAGTACTGTGCCCAGTTCTGGTCTCCCAAGTTCAAGAGAGATGGAAATACTAGAGAGAATCCAACGGAGGTTATTAAGGTATTAAGGGACTGGAACATCTTTCTTAAGAGGAAATGCTGAGAGACCTGTGGCTGTTTATCCTGGAGAAGAGAAGACTGTTTACAAATATCTGAAGGGTATATAAATACAACAGGCCAGACAGCTCATGTCCCCTTTTAGGAAAGATGCCACTGGAAATTTGCTTTCATTGTACTTACAACAACATCACCAAAATTAGACAAATCAGCATGAGATTTTCCATGTCTAAAATTACTTCGTTTTATTACTATTTCATCCTTGGTGGTTTTATTTTTCCAATGTTCTTAAGACACTAGTTCTTCAGAGCCATTATTTTTAAAATGGCCCATTATTTTCCTTACCACTTCTCCATTGATTTTGCCTAGTTATTGTTTGAAAAAAACAGGGCAGGGAGCAGACACCAGGCTTGTGTGTTCATGTCAACCTGTGTTGATAAACAGATGCTGCTATCTTTCATTTCAGATGGAGCTTGTTCAGGGCATGTGATTTAATTCCTAGATATCCAAACTCATAGCTCTTACTAACTTGGAGAAATCTCAAAAAAATGAGATCTTCCAGGGAAGCCCAATAACAACTTATCCTTATGTATATCAGTTTCAAGGTATTAACATTTTGAAGAAATGGAAAACGAAGCATGAAAGATAGTTCATAGCAAATCCTGAAACTTAAAGCAGTGGGAAGGCTTTCCTTCAATGATACTGGTATGTCTATAGCTGAACTTTTGTTTCCTATAGGAGGACTGACAAATAAATGACAAATACTATTAAACTTGACAAAAGTTCAAGAAACACTCTGTAAGTATACAAAGTTATTCACCTGCTCATTTTGGGGTCTCTCATGTGTGTAATATGCCTGCAGATGTGATCAGATCATGGAATTAGTCTGTTAGCTATGGCATACTTTGCACAAACACAGAGACATGCTCCAGTAACTTGACACAGATCAGTCTAAAAAAGAGTAGGATCCAAATGTAATGCATGGAACAGAACAGGACACACCTATACATACCTTTTAGTTAATAAAAATGCAGACTATGGTTGCAGCTGGAAATTGTATTACATTAATTAAGAGACACTAATCTCTTTGATACGGAGCAGAGTTCTGTACAGTGTTGTTAAATACTATGTATGCCATACGTTTTTAGTTCTGGAAAAAAGAATCACAATGAGCAAGTCCTATCACCAGATGACGGATGGATGCTCTGAGATAGTCTTGGAAGAGACATAAAAGAAGAAATGCACCACATACAGTGATATAGGAAGAGGCACAATAGCAGAGTGTGGATCAGATTTAGGAAGGCATTTATCTAAGGAACTAACAAACAGAAGCTGCACTTGATAACAATGTACAGCTGGGTAAGATGCATGGAAAAAAAATCACCATGAACTTCCACAAGATATGATGGGCAGACAATGGTGTGTTGTAGCTGTGGGATACTGCTAAGCAGTTTCAGTAAGCTACATGTATTATGGTCCCAGGGCCACATTCTGGCCCCTTTGTGCTAGTTCTCAGGAGCACCCTACAAAAGCCATGGGATTTTCCTTCAAAAAAGGAAAATTGCCAGGTGGCCAAGTGCCAGGATGACTCACTCTGCACTACTCATTCCTTGCAGGAAGACAGAAGTTCCTGAATAGGAAAGGATGAGACAGGAGTGTACGTAAATTCAGTTGCCCTGGTCCCCAGAGAACATGTCTCATCTTGCTAGCCCCATTTGGGATTTTGCTCTTTGAGTGCCCAGGGAAACTGGGCCAGCCCCTTGCATTCCTCTCACTGACAGAACATCTCTATATTCCTAGACCTTGGGTCACAAGGGAAAATAGGACCCAGGCCCATGAAGTAAGCTATGCTGGTTAATCCTAACATGCATCAAGAAAGGGGCCTCTTTCTGTGGCTTTCCTAAAGAAACAGAATAATAAAATTCACCTTCATGTGATAAACAGCAGAAGTTCAGAAAAAAGCTATGTTTGCAGTAGTGAGACGTCTAACCCTAGAAAACATACTCTGACTTTGGGTCATGGACCTATACTATTTGCACACGATAGAAGGCATTTGCAGATGTCCCATTTTCTTGCTTTACCACTCTAATTGTGCAAAACCAGTTGCTTCAATTCCCTGAGCTGTTTCAAAGCAAAGCAAAATAATTTTTTCTTCATTTAACTCACCATTAAACTGGGGAACTCCTACAGAGGGGCAGAAGCATAAAAGGTGCAAGAAAGGATTTGTTGAATTCCAGTTTGCTATTGTCAGGGTTAGTGATGGGGGCTATAAACAACATAGCTTGGATGCAATCTCTAGCTCTGGAAATTGTTTGCCAGAAGCCTGATAACAGGGGATGGTCACTGCGTGTAGGTATAGTAAATACATGTGTCTACAGAAAAATTGGCAAGGCAGAGACCTACATGCCTTGCACAGCATACACTTTACTGGCATTACTGGCTCTTCATCAAAACAGTGGGAGTCAAAACACTGGGATAAAAGAATCTTCAACCTGAGTTGGTATAGCACTTGCTATACTAGCTGTATTTCTTAATGCTGGATCCTCAGATGTTTACTAATGTACAGGGAATCATCACACTGAATGAGTAGGAAAGGAGAACCTCACTACTATTTGATCTTCTCCAACAAATTTATGATGTCATTTTAAATATTTTTTTGCCAGACAAACACTTTGAGTCAAAACATCTTGTTTTTAAGAGTGTCTCAAGAGATATTACAAACAGAGGGAAAATGACATTTCTTTATCAGGTATAATACATATAATTTGACATTCAAACACAGCAAGTGCTACTCAATAGCTTGTAAGTCACAGAAGGTGAATGAAAACACTTATCTCTTTTGTAAAAAAAAAAGAAAAAAAAAAGAAAAGGTGGAGAATCATTAACAGAATGATCCACTTTGACTTAAAATATAGGGTAAGCAGCATTACAAATTTATAAGCACAAAGCCCATCTATTAAGATTCTGAACAAACAGTAAGTCCAGCTAGGAAGAAGTGTTCCTGTTAATGTATGGTTAGTTATGTCAAGGACAGTAAATGAAGCTACCTTTCATATACTAGACTGATCTATCTAAATTGGGGCAAGCCGTGCCACCAAAAATGCATTTTCATTGTGTGTTACAGAAGATCAAATGTTAACAAATACAGAAGAACAATTAATAAACAATAATTTCCCACTCCATCAGTAGCTGTTTAACTCACACATACTGTTTATGTGATATTCAGCTCAAATCAATGTTCTAGTAAACAAATAGTACATGTAAGGTACAGACCTCCCAAGAAGGGAAAAGAGATTTACAGTTTTAAGAAATGCTTGGGTTGAAATACTATTTCCACACAATTCTTATAAAGCAACTGCAGCTACTCTGTGAGACCATGGTCCTATCATCTGCAAATGAAAACCTGATAAATTCATCAGAGGAATAAGGCGCATAATTTAACATTAGTGTAAATAACTGGATGAGATGGTGGGTTCATCTTTTAGATCCTTCAGATGAAATCAAGATGCCTTTCTGTCTGATGTGTTCTAGGCAAACAACAATTTGTATGAGTCCATAAAAAAAGTGACTGGATGAAATTAAATTATTTTCTCTGATGTTACAACGCACTGTTTTAGATAGGTATTCAATAAAGTGTTCAGGAATTTACTCACAGAACTGTGGCTATATTTGCACTACAGAGGACGTTCCAAAGGGCATCTACCTTTTCTTGATCTGGCCACCTGGGTGTCTCTGCTTAAAGCTGTTTGGGATTTAGGAAAGACAAAACACAGCATGCAAGTCGCTGGAGGAGTTAGGTATATTCCAAACGCTCATTACCCACACCGATGCCTACCTCTTGCCAAATTCTGGCAGTTAGCATATTTATCTAACTGTGAAGTCAAAATATTGGGCTTCACTTTAGCCTGAGTGCACAGACCATGAAGTTACAGAAGACTTCGTAACTGCTGTGCAGCCAAGAATGGAAGAATCATGGGGCCAGAAATATCTGATCCTAATCTAGTGGTTAAGCTACTCAGCTAGGAGTGGAAAGGCTTAGAGCTATCATCCTTTCCTTCTGAAAAGTTTCTGGATTCAAGTCAATAATTAGCTATCATAAACCACAGTCTCACCCCCACAGGAGTGAACTTACCTCTGCACCACAATACCTGACTCCATGTATCTTCAGTTCTCAGCTGACTGGCAGTCTTGTTCCAGCAAGAGAGATGAAAAATGTTTTTTGTCTCTCTGAAAATCTCACAGCATGCTGCTTTGTGCATATCCCTGGGATGTGAAAAAATGTGACCCCAAATCCTACCTGGCATGAGTAGGCTAGAACTCATCCTTCCTCTTCATGTGCAAGTGCCACAGTCATTGGATTTTTGTGAGAAAGTGACACTTCCTCTAAACGTCTCTAAGAGAGCAGTGTTCTCTATCTGTAAAAAAGACTCTGAATTCCTCATTTACAGAGGTACCTGCCTATGATTCTGAATTTGATACTATAGTTCGTAGTTCCAGACAAATCACCTCATCTGCAATTCCTACCAGCTGTCAGAGATGTCTCAGAAGTTACCTTGCAGGTGATTCCCTGCCTAGAATCATAACTCTCCCTCTTATACTGCTTTTAGACCCTAAGTACTGAACTCAGATCTGCCATCACTCCTGGCGCTGACCACTTTACTCTTTGAGGCTGCATACAGATGTCTGAGGATCTTCTTACCTTTCTGTAATTAGAGCTGTAGTTCTTCAGCAAAGAATCCAGTCAGTTGCTTTATAGGCAGAAATGCACCCTAAATTAACTAACTGCATGACCAATATCCTGTTATCCGATTTGGCCTCTTCATCATCAGTTTGACTCTTACAGAGAAGCATTCTCCATAGCCTCAAAGGAAACGCAAGATTTTACCACAGCTGAATAAAATATGCCCTTGCAAGAGAACTCATGCCATGGTACTAGCTGCCCGAAAACAAAACATAGGCTAGGTCAGGAGTAAAACATTCTTAGTAAATAAACACAGAAAGTCCATAAGACTATACAAACTCTTAAACATACGTTTAAGTGCTCCACTGGGTTATGGCCTTAATTGCATATTTCATAACTACAAAAGGGTTCATTTAAAATATCATTCAGAACAGAAATGTTAAGTGTGCATTTTCTTTGCCCAAAGCAAAATGCGCATGGATTCTGTGGAAGGCTGTTTAAATGAATAGCTCAGAAAAAGATAAATACAATGTCTACTGTAACAGGCCTACCCAAAGGTTAAATACAACAGAAAATAGACTTAAAATAGATTAATATTCACATTGAGACCCACAGTAGTGTTAATTGCCACAGGTCCAATGAAATTCCACAGTCTTGCTCTAGTTTGTATCAGACAATGATCTTGTCCATAACAGAAGACATTTCCCTGTGTACCTCACAGACAAATGTATTGTGTATTTAAATGGAGATGTCTAAAAGGAATATTACAAAAAGATAAATATGTTTTGCATTCTGGGATAATGTTTCTAATGATCTGTTCAGAACATAGAAGTGGAATGTTACTATTCCCAGCAATCATTTATCTATTGAACCAGAACTTACTTTCCAGGAGCTGGTTCTCAGGATTCCTAATGTGGTTTCCTCTTGTTTATACTACCAGGGAAAATTTGGGTTGCAAAAATCAACTGGAAAATTAATATCATCTCTGGTGTTTTCACAAGCATCACAAGAAGCAGAGGCAGGGCACACTGAGTGCAAACTGTTGCAGCTTGCACAAGGCCTGCCTAGGCTGGACTTATGCCACAGGTCACAGCACAAAGCAGCATCAACACTAGACCATGACTTCACGTCATCAAAGTCCAGGATCAAGGTTTTGTCTGAGTAAGCTGAAGAGTGAGCTTGTTCACTTGACAGATTTGCAGAGTTCCAAGTGATCATTAGTAGTGTTTATGTACCTTCATACAGACATTTCTAATCAAGCTGCACAAAGGGAGTATCCATTTCAGAGGAGAAGTGAAGGTAAACTGAGAGCATGAATGAACTGACAGAACAAATATGTTCATAAAGTAATATGAAAATGTCTATATTCATTTTACATTAATGTAAAATAATAAATATATATTTTATATTACTAAAAGTCATTAATAGGAAATGTAGCTTTTGAAATGCTGTTGCTCTGCATGTGCAGTTTTCATATTTCTCCTTTTTTTTTGTTTGTTTTTGCTTTTGCTGCTAAATACCCACACTTGTTTCCCCCACACTTATTTTCCCCTGAGAAAACACATCTTGGATGTCAGTGATTGTATTATACTTATTCTCAAAAAAGAAAAATGCTGCTGTGGAGAATGGACAAAGGAAAAACAAACCAAACAACTTTAAACTGAATATCCATGCTTTAATAAATGTCAAGAACTTTTCCATAAAATGGAACTTCCATGTGAATACTTCCTTTGAAGTATAATATTTCCTACATTGAAAATGTCTTGTTAGTAGCAAATAAAAAAAAAAAAAATCTTCTTTTTCTAAGAGGTACCTGTATGGTCGTGATCTATACACTAGCCAAAACTGGAATAAGCAAGGATCAGCTTGTGTCCATGCCACCTGTTCTGACTTGCAGGATTGTGTCATCTTTCTTATCTTGCAGAGAAGAAATTGAGACACAGGAAAGATTTTTAAAAATTCCTGGTGATTTGCACCATCTTGGACTTTGAATGATCAGTGCAAGACAACTAAATATTATTAATCCAAATTCCCACGAGAAGTCTAAATCCAAATCTCTTGCACCTGAATCCAGTGTCCCAATTGAACATATTGGCATGGGTGCTTTCCAGAGAGGCTCACTGGGATGCAGCACTGACAGGGGGCTTAGACCATCAAGACTCCTCAAAATTGCACCATCGCGTTGGCAAAGTTCCTAGTTATACCAGTGGTAGTACAAAGTGGAGTACACCCACAGCTGCACCTCCACCCGGTCTGTGAAGGAGTACTCACACTTTCTTGTAAAACAAGGCAAAATGTCTAATGGCGTTTCCCCTTAGAAAAATGCATTTTTTCAAGATAACCTATCAAAATTATTTTTGATATCACACGCTGTGCTGTTCCATTCTTCAGATGCTGTTTTCAGATATTCTTACAATCAGTGTACTCTGTCAGTGTTATGAATATGGCCAATTTGAGTGTCATGTAACATTTTTAGAAGTCTTGCAAAGACTTAATAAATTTTGCAAATATTTAGAAAGAGAATTATTGTAATATATGTAAAGATCTGCACATATTTGATAATCTTGAACCAATTTAATAAATCCTGTCCAGTTTTAATAAACATTGGATTAGGGTTAAACTTATTACAAACAATAAATTAATAATGAAAATATTTAATGTGGAGTATATATACAGTACTTTTAAAATTTTAATTGTTTTTCAAGATCAGGAAAAGCCATGTTACAGTTTCAAAAAAACTTTGATATGCAGGAAAATATGCACACAACCCAGGCAACACGACCACTTCTAACACACTAAAAAAACCATGGGTTTGCTTACAGAAGCAAAAACCTTGCTAGAATCATAACTGTATTACAAGAACCTAAGATCAACATGATCATAATTTGGGTGAAGATAGGACAATCCAGGGAAAAAAAAAAAACAAAACATTTATTGAATATGTGAATATATGAATTAATAGAAGAAAGTGCAACTAGAAGTATGTTCTTAAATCTCCCTCTATTTACATGTATAGCTACTTCTCAAGGGCAACACACCTGACATTATTAATTTGTAGTGAAACACACACATGCATAACCTTGTGCAGGGCCATGCCAAGCTTCTCCATAACGTTCACCCTGGGGTACGTGAGTTTTCCAATCAAATGAGGAACTGCTGTTGTTGGAAAAAATGGATCCTTGCAGTTCTCACAGAAACATACCAGTTTCAACAAAACATTAATTGTGAAAGGTTTTCCCACACCCACAGAGGAATGATTACTTGATGTAAGAGAGAAACACAAAAATGACATGATTAACTTCCATTTTAAAAATTAACCAAATGAAATGTAGTAGAGTGGTGATTTGGGAGTTTTGAATAGGGATTTTTAAAAATCAGATTCATCTGAATACAAAAGTTCTTGGATTTATTTTTTTTTTATCCACAGGATGTTTTGAATATCTAGGTCTCCTGGGACATCTGAGACAAGGGTGCTTGGTTATGGGCCTGTATTTCTGGGAGGTCTTTAAGAAATAAAAATAAGGGACGATCTGGGTGAAACATAAAAGGATGCTTTAGGCAATAGGGAGTATAAGATAAGTGAGAAGAAAAAAAAAGAAAAAGACAAGGTAAGGATGCAAGAAAGCAGATAATCTACAAAGCAGCAAAATACAGATGCAAATGATGTTGGGATATCTGGGGGCTGGAGAGACCATAAGGAATGTACTGAGGGCTACCCACCAGTATTGAAAGACAATGTAAAAGACCAAACAGGACATTGGAAGTACCCTACCGACACCTTAAGTAGACTCTTATTCACCTCTTTTTTCCTAAATAATGTATTTACTCAACATGTGAAATACTATCTCTGCTCTAATGAGACACATGCCTGCTGCAGAGAGGACAGATACGATGAGCTTCATGTCAGACCAGGACAGTTTCAGGGCAAAGTCCATGCTAGTGTTGCAATTTGATTTCCACTTTACATTTCCACAGATAATTTTGTGTGTTTGGAAACCAAAGGTTTTTCCTGTAAATATATCCTATTCTAAAACACTACCAAGAGACATGGCTTATCCTATGAGCAGTGACTTGATTTCTTAAGATATTCAGGAGGAAAACAGCAAACTCAGTCACTGCTTCTGCTGCTTTTCACAGTGGAAGCTGTCCTAGAGGTAGTGAGCAAGCTGGCAGCTCATTGGAACTGAGAATTAACTGTGTATTATTAAATAATTATAGGAATCAGACTGAGGAAATCACAGTGATTCTGTAAGCAGAAAAACATGATACATTCTTCTCTGGGCTCTTCTACTAACTAAACAATTAAATGATATCATGCATATAAAAGTTGTGTGGAACTAAATATTCACCTTAATTAGGCAGAAAGATGGAGCAATATTGTTTCTGCCTATCTAATTTTCCATTGGGTAATGTTCTTCTTTTTAATGGCAGAACTAAATATCTGAAACAATTCATTATGAATCTTGGTTTATGAAAGCTAAGAATTATTCTGAGGAATATACAGCAGAGTAAGTGAAGAAATGTCTATTAGAGAAATGAAGAGGAAGACTATTACTAAGTTGAAATTGCTGTAAATGAGCCCTTTATTTTCTGAGACTCAAAAGCCCACCAACCATAGAATTTCAATGTAGACAGAGCCAACAAAGTTTGCAAAAATCTTCCATTGCCTTCCCCCAACAATGATTTCACTGGTTCCTCACAGGCTTCCTTAGTCTCAGTAAAGTGGTATTCTAACAAGAGCTGTTTCAGTCACATAAGCCTGCAATGAAACGATATTGATTTTAACAGTTCCTCAGCAGACCTTTAGTATGGGTTCTGTTATTATACCCCCAGTGCAATAGCCCTTGACCACCTTCAAGGTATGCAGCAGCAAAAACTGCAATTTAAGAAAACTGCTAATCTAAGCACCAGCACCACTACAGGGAGGATCTTTGCATCAGCATAGCAAAGTTTGCCCTCCAAATCGCTATAGATCAGTGCCTAATAAAATTTTTCCTGATTAATTCCTGACAATGAGAGGAAGTCCTGAACAGATTGTTATAATCTGTCAGCTACAACTCTCTGCAGGACAGGCATCTATTCCCCACATTTTCCTTTAAACATTTTAGCCCTTCTCATACAAATGAACTGGAACAGTAAAACAGCATTTTGCTTAGCAGGAATATGGTTAACTCTGTGATACACCTTGATCAGTAGCAGGTATCAAACTTTGTCAGGAAAGGATATATCCTCCAAACAGGAAGAGACACAGTGTTGCTGAGAATCCCCCATCAAATACAATAGAACATGAAGGTATGGCTCAGTTTTTAGCTCTGGCATCCAATAACGAGTCAGAACCCTGAGGACATTGTCTTACTCAGAGATATGAAATGCAAATGAGCAGTAACATTGACAACTCAAGACCAAGCAGAAAACAAAGGACTTGAAAGCTACCTGGAAAGGTCTTGTGTGAACACACAGCTTTTTTCTTTTTTTCTTTATTCTTTTTTTTTTCTTTCCCTTTTTTTTCTTTTGTTGTTGTTGTGGGGCAGAAACACATTCGTTTATGTGAAGAAGTTAGATTAGGTAATTTTACTGATCACTGGAGTCCCTGAGAATGTTTTAACAGAAAGAAAACATTGAGATGGTAGTGTACAGACAACATTTAACAGTGAAAGTCACTAGGAGCTCAGAAAAACTTGTTCAACATATAAAGTTGTGGTGTGTGAAATAGAATGGACAAATTCACTTTCCCTAAACTTAGTCATAGGATTTTCAAAAATATTTTCCTTCTTGAAGATTTATTCTTCAAGGTGAGAAAGTCAATGTTTAATCTTCCTGTCTGCCTCTAGTGCCCTGTCCTAAATTTTCTAAGAAATCCAGAGTCATACTGTTTCCACCTGTCTAAGTCTCCTTCAGGTCATGCATTTGTACTCTTCTATAGTAGAACTAAATATATGAAGGGGGGGGGGGGGGGGGAAGTATTAATCTTGGTTTATGAAGGCCAATAATTACTCTCAGGAAGCAATGAAATATTACCAAAATGTCATGTAGATTGAGACAGATGTATTTTGGTGATACGTGTTTAGTTCACTCAGCAAGACCCTTAGGGATGCCACAAAAATGCTTCATGAGAGAGATATGTGAGCATGCTGGCTGTCCATGTTATCCCCCACCATGTCATTGACAAGGCCAAGCCAGGAGGAGGGACAGCTGCCATGCCAAGCCTTCAGCCCCAAGGTATGATCCATCCTGACAGGACAAATGATGATTCCCCTCTCCAACCTGGGCATGAAGCTTGGGCATGGAACAGTTTTTCATCAAGGCGCACATCAGTCCTCCCTGTCCCCACCATGGGAGGAAAACCACTCACAGAGGGAGCCACAGCACCCTTGGTACCCACCCCACAGTGGTCCATCAAGAAGCCACTACACACTGTCTGGGCAGAGACCATGTGAAAAAAGCAAGAGGATGAACAGTGGTCTTATGCTCAGCACAAAACTCGCACTACTGAAACCTGTGAGGAGAGTTTGCAGCAGATCTAAAACCAGGCAGTTCTGGGTTGGAAGTTTGTTACGCAATGAAGAGTCAGGTCATATTTACAAATCTTTCAGCAGAATTAGGGCCTAATTTCAGTAATCAAATGTCAAGGCTGAATTTAACCTTCTCAAGATAGGGTAGAAGGCAACTTGTGGCTTAGAAAGAAACAGGACAAAACTCATCATGAGACAATATTGCTTGATCTAAGGTGGAGAACATGCAAAAATATGAATGCATTTCACTTGATTCCACCCCAGATACAACTGTCTTCCCAATGCCTTAGGGAAAAAGGTATTTTATTAGAAACTGAATCCAGGGTCATTCAAATTTGACCTGTGTTATGTGTAATGTGAAGTATTAAAAAAAACCAAACAAACCACAAAAAATCCCAAATCAAACCAAACCGAACCAAACCTAAACACCAAACAAACAAACAAACAAACAAAAAAAAAACCAACAAAAACTTACAGGAAAACTCAGGAGATCTAAGACTAATAAAAAAGTACAGTCAAAGTTTTTGTGAACCCAAAGACAGGAGTGTACAAGGAACAATAGCTTCAAAGCCAGAGGGAAGGGTAATTATTGGCTGTTAAACTGGTAGAAAATCTAGTGGAAACAGTGGCTGGGGGAAAGATGTCAAAGAGCAGTGAACTAATAAACACATGGAAAAGAAATATTGAGCCCTTCCTGGGCTGCAAGCACTCTTTTCTTTTTTCCCTAGCAGCTGGTACATTTCCTGCTTTCTTGCCTTTGCGTGTGTGTGCAGTCACATGTCTCAGGGCTTTTTTTCTTAGCTAGACTGCTCGGAGGTAAATTGGAAGGTTCAAACAAAATGTATCTTTGTTGAATGTTGGAGGAACAAAAGAAAACAGAAAGTGGTTTTATGGCACAGAAGACAATTCAGCAGGGTAAAGCGCCCGGTATTGGCATGTCTAATATCTATCTTGCATGTGTCCTAGTGCAAACATACACACAGCTCTTTATTCCATCAAGACATTTCTTGAAGTTTTTGTGTCTCTGTCTCCCTCCTTCTTCCTATCCAAAGAGGTGCAATTCCTTTGTTGACACAGGTCCTAATCCGAAAGTCAGAGACACTCAGATGCCCACTCTTATCCCTGCAGCTGGCTATTTCCACTAATATCCTCTTTATCACAACAGGAGGACTAAGTTGTGAGCTGATGAAACTCTCACAGCTCAAGCAGTTTTTGTCTAGTTTGCACTTGATGCCTACCTCTTGCTGCTGTTTGCACAGTATCCAAAGAAAGTTGGCTGACAATGTAAGTCAGATAGGTAAAGAACTTCAGGCTGAATGCCTAGTCCCAAAACCAATCACCAGAAGTGTCCAACTGATGCCAGATGATGAACTGCTCTCTCCTGGCTGTACTGATGATGGAGGAAGCCTAGGCACTTGGCTGAAGTGCTCTGACCCTCTTTGTGAGGGCCAGACACTTACCTGCCGTGTACTGCAAGGGCAAAGTCAGGCTCTGAATAAGGCAGTATAAATCTAGCCCGTTCAGCCCAGGAAGTCTCCAAAAACTCAGTGTGTTCCTAGTTCTCTTTTAGGATATGATACTCAGAAAAACATTGCACTATGTAAACAATATATCTGAGCAATTCTGTGTGCTCTGCTCACAGAATGTGCCTAAAAGTTCCTTGAGAACTGCATGGGGAAAAATATACATCCTTTAGCAGATACATCACTACACACAAATATATTTCATTCCTTTACCAATAAGGCCTTTTGAATTTGTTAAAAAGTATTTGCGGAGAAAATGAAAGGAGCCCCTGGCATCAGAAGTCCTTGGAGAGTGAGCTATGCACTGGCTAAAGGCTCTGCTGATCACAGTTGGAAGGACAGCCTGACTTTATCAGGAGGATCAAGGAGAAGAAGAGATGGAATATGGGAAAGGTTGGAGGAAGATAAAAAGGATGAATTTATCCATCAAGGTCAGCTAATTGGAGAGAAGTTTCTGCATTGGGGTGGCTGGAAGCAGTGTTAATACAAGCCAAAATGTTACCCTTTGGAACTTCATGCATTCCTCCTGTAAGGCTTTTACATTGCCATAGAAAAGAAGGGTCTATTTTGGTACTAAATCATTCTGGGGCAGGTTTTTCTCTCCATATGTTTGCATAAATCTACAGAGGGCAATGGAGTTACACCACCGCATGTTGGGTGTGAGATCAGAGGCAAGCTCAGTATCTCTCACCTTGTCCGACAGACTTTGACCCATTTCACTCTTTTTTTACTCTGTCAGCGTTCCAAGGTCAAAGACCGTGCCCAAATCTAAAGCAGATCGTAACTCAGTTGTTGTATTTTAAAGACATAGACTCCTTTTTTTTTTTTTTTTTTTTAAATGTATTGTTTAAAATACACTTTCCTTTGTGTTAGCCTTATACTACATCCAAATGATCTTGACTTTGGATAGGGGGCACACACATTTCCGGGAGGAGGAACGCCATTTCCTTCACACCAGTTTCCGTAGCATCATCATCATCTGCTTAGTTCTGCCCTTGCTCACATCCTCTGAAAAGCTGGCAGATGTGAAACCTGAGCTACCCATGGGCCTTCACACATCCCATAGCAGTAGGTATTCAAAATGGTTCAGATCATCTCTAATTTCTCTGTGGATCATATGTCTCCTTCAGAAAAAGGGTGGGGAGCAGATGTGCAAAAGAGAGAGACAGACTATGATAATCATATTTCTCTTTCACAGAAGGGAGGGGTGAGTGTGTGTATTGGAGTGGGGAGCGAGAAAGAGAGATTATCTGCATAAGAACGGCAGACATTTAAAGCACAGGTCAGATAGGATATGTTAACTGTGTGCAAAAGTTTCCTAGGGAGAATATTTCCTTTTGGATGATTTAACAAATGTAAGCTGGATCAAGTCTCCATTATGCAAGAAATATGTTAGGTTTCTTCTCTAGCTATGCACAAATGGCTGGGAAAAGCTGGATATAGTCCCATCCTATAAACTGGAATCAGAAATAAATTGAAAGATTTATAAATTGGAGGTGCAATTCTTCAGCTACATTGGTTTAAAGATGGTGAAATGAATGACTAAAGCGTTCACTCACAGTGTTTTATGAAGCAGATCTAATGTGCAGGTTTTGTGACCTGCAGTGACTTTAACTTCTCAGTAAATCAAAAAGCTTAACAAATATTAAGATGGCAAAGATTACCTGTGTGTGCCAGATTTTATCTTTTATCCGTTATCATTTAGGAAATGAAAAGCTTGAGTCGGAAATCAGACAGCCTGTCACATGACTCAGGCGGTCTGGCAGCCCCACAAGACAAGAACCTGCAGGAGACACAGAAACTACACATTCACTGATTAGTTTTTAGTCCTTAAGAAATGGCTCTTTCTATTGTTGTTATTATTATTAACAACCAATGAGCTTTAGAATCGGAGCAATTCCTTTCTAAATTCCACTGCCATGAAAATTCATTATCACAAGCTAGACGAAGCAGCTGGATGTATAGCTCAGCTCATGGCCAGGCTTAGGGGCAGCTCTAAACACACAGGAGCTTTAGGAGGTGTTGAGATTTGGGGTACAGCACACCAGCACCCATTTGACAACACAGAGGCCAATGAATTCTCCTTTTTTTAGTTTTGGCCCAGAGTGCCAGGAAACTGTTTGCCAGATGGGATCATGTTTAAGCCTCAAGTTAGAGATCCACAGTGCATGGGAGACCTTCCATGGTTCAAGTAGAGCATGGCCTCGATTTGGTAAGACAGCCTTGCAGTTCCTTTCTGAGAGTGCAGAAGGTAGCTGCCCCAGCAGAGGTGCCAACTTTTCATGTCTACAGCCCTCCAAATATGCCACAGGCCTTCAGGGTGAAACAAATATTTATATTCTACCCCAGCTCCTAACAGTTTCCAAACTAAGGGCTGAGAGACTCAGTGTGACATTAGTATCTAATGCCTAAGTAGAGTTGGACTTTTTCAAAACATTTTTACAATATTTGCTGATTTATTAAATTAACACCTGGTCTACCAGTGGGATACTGAGGTGGAGTGGATGAGGCCTGCTTCAAGACCACGGAGCAATGTAGAGATCAAATCACAAGATTCCAAGTCTTTCTAAGGTCCAGCCACAAACACAAACAAAGTAACACCATCAGCTCTATGACCATACCACACATGAGCGATTTTCCTTCCTTTTCCATATAGAAATTATGATCATCCCAAAGGTTAAACAACCTCCATAAAAAAGTCAGACCTGTAATATTCATACTGACTATGGGTGACACTGCAGGCACTAGGTTTGTATGAGTTGTTTTTTCTCCAAGAAGGTCTTCCCCTCCTCCCACCTCTGCAGCCCCTTGTCCCAGCTACTGAAAGCATTTATGGCCATCCTTTCCTCTCCCATCTCACACCTGTAAATGAATACACGTAGAACATATAATGAAGTGCAAGAAGAAAGAGAACAGAAAGGAAAGAGTTTCATAAAATGGAAGTTCTATTTTTTCTTCAGAATGTAAGATGTCAATTTAGAAATGGCATCAGGGTTTTTTTTCCAAGCAACACTTGGAAAAAAATTTTTTTCTGAAGCAACACTATAGCTGCTTAGTAACAGGAAGATGTTGATTTAAAACACAGAAAATAACAATCCATTTCTCCTTTCAGGTGATACAAAAAGAGTAAAAAATTGAAAAATAGAAGTGGGTTTACACTGTTATGCCCTATGTAACTGTCGCTCTGTAACAGCCTGAAAAGGACTCCCGGCCAGAAGCTGACAAAGTTAAGTGCACAATTGCCATCACTTCTTAACGTGCACTGGCCAGAGAAAAGAAGTTATGCCAAGCAACCCTGCAGCTCAAGTAAGTCAGCCTCATTCCAACAGCATCCAACAGTAAGCAGTTTATCATCACGCAGTATTTGGCCCAAAGTGTAATGCAAACATATACTACATCCAAAATAAAATACCAAGCCGTTTGCAGATAAATCAACAGAGAACCCTCATATATTAACTAAAAAAGGCCATCAATTAACAGCAACAACAAATCAGTTCAAGTAGGAAACTTCAAATAAAGAAACTTTAGTGCCATATATGTTAAGTATACAGTTTTGCAATAGGTCTACATGTATTAGCCCTTTTTTCTACCAGATCCACACTAAAACTGCAGTGGAAATTCATCATTAATGACTCATACTTGTCCTGAAAGTCAGGCCACCTTCTGTGGAAAAGATGGGAACAAGCCTCCAGGACTGTGCAATCAGACACCTGTATTATAAAATCGTTTCATATTTTATTATACAATAGATATATCTGATATAATTAGCTATTAATAACACATTTATGAAATCCTTGCAACTGCCTTCTGTTTTTAAACTTCTGGAGTTAAAGTTAAAGGAAGTTGTGAGCTGATGTTCCTGCATTGCAGTGTGAACAGAACAAACTCCGTCAACAACCAGCAAAGGGCTAAAAGGCAGCACTACAAGCTGCTCTGAGCAAGGGGTACTGTGTATCTATTTCCTGCCAAAAGCAGATTGCGACTCAGCAAGTCAGTTTTCCATCCTGCTCTCCCTGACTTTGGGAAGTTATTTCACTGCTTCTCACGGCGTGCAGTCACCCCTGCCACACACCCAGCCTGACACCTTTAGCCAATAGAAGGTGTATGGGAATGAGGGCAGCTTGCTTTCTATGTCCTGCTCACTTCTGTCTCGCTCCTACCTTGATTGCTCTGGAGTAAACCCTTGCTCTTCATGCCAAAAACATGGCATCAAACTGCGTCTGAGCAAAGGAATTAACTGACATCTGTCTTGATTCACTTACCAGCCCTGGACTACAAAGGAAAGGGACTGATAACTAAAGGTTAGGGTTAGGGTTAGGGTTAACCAAAAACAAAAAAAAAAAAGGGGGGGGGGGGGAAAAAAGAAAAAAGTCCACTCCATTTTTATTAGTCAAGTTCA